>JAOSBK010046334.1:0-18688 GCA_027568895.1 Erythroxylum shatona | reverse complement strand
TGTTGTGATAGAAAAAAAATTTATACCGATTTGGATTGGTTTAGACCAAGTGTGTCTTTATAGTTTCCAACGTTTTTTTCAAAAGTATGCGTTTTCGGATGTCGGAGTTAAAAGTTTTGACCTCCACACTTTATGATTTCAAGATCTGTTTTTTGAAAATTCTGTGCGCACGCTTTTTAATTCCGAAAGGTTGGGTTCCAAAAACGGGTCCTAACACCTCCACTTCCTTAACTATCTTCCCCATAAGAGGTCCTCTAGAAACTGCATTCATAATACCTCTCATGGGTGGATTAACTCCATTGAAAAAAAATTGTGGAAGAAATTCCTTAGGTAGGTTATGGTGAGGGAACCTCCTTTATAAATCCTTAAAGCATTCCCATGCTTCATAAAGTGACTTCCCATCAATTTGTTGGAAAATTGTGAACTCATTTACCAATTGTTTGTCATAGTGAGGGGGAAGTACTTGCCCAAAATGAACATACCAACTGCTCCTAAGTTGTGATGTTTGTAGCACTTAATGAATGATACCAGGCCTTAGCTCTATCCCTTAATGTGAAGAGAAAGAGTCTCACCCTAATGATATCTTTCAACATTCCATGATATCAATAAATATCACATATTTCTAAAAATTTCACTAAATAAGCGTTAAGATTGTCATTAGTTAACCCATAAAACAGCACATCGGTTTGCAAAATGTTTAGCAAAGCTGGTTTAATCCTGAATGTTGTTGCTTGCAACAGTGGTCGAATCATACCTTGATGTGCAACATTAAACCCTGGCCTCATGAAATCCATAAATGTTCATTGTTGGTGTCCTTGATTGAATTCTTCTGCCATTGTTTCTTCGATCTCTTCTTTTTGTCATCTTGCTCTTTGAATTGCTCATTCCAATCGGGTGATATTAAATGATAAGGTTTTAATGATCCTACTTGAACTCCAAGTAGTTCTTGTGTTCATGCAGTAGCATAGACACAAGAAAGGCAAAAATTCCTTAAAATAAAGGAATAAAAATAATCCTCAACTAATTCCCCTGCAATGGCATCAAAAATTTATTGAGCAAGTTTTACTTATATAAAACCCTTAATGTTCTGCAAGTGCACAAATCGTAAGCATAGTAGTTGATGCCATAAGGAATTAGCTAAACTAATTGATTCTTAACTCTGTCTAAGGTCTAGAAATGTGATAAAAATTAAAATAAAACTAAATAGAAAATTAAACGATTGAATATGGATTGATTGAAATGGAAATTCTAAAATTAACTCAAGTAGATCAAAATAGAGCACCAACCTTTGATCAACTGAGATATTGCATCAAGAAAAGATCAAACAATTATAAGCAGATGGGATTCATTCTATCGTCATTTTGCTACCTTGATCACTTTTGATTTCATTGGTATTGGTCATACAATTTCTAAGGGTTGATTATTCTTTCTTAATATCTAATCATTAAACCCTAATTAATAACACCTAATTGAATCTGAAAATCTAATTTGCAATTTCTTAATTAACAAAAAGAGCCTACGTCTTTAATTAGTTATTAAGCAATCTAATAGACAATCGGGTCCTCACACAAGATCTCTCTTTGTATAATTACTAATTTGATGTTTATCTTATCTATTAGGTTTTTAGTTCTTGCTACCCAACCTAATCATATTACTATCAATTCAATCTCTCAATTTGTTATTAAAGTATATAAAAACCATAAACATCATAACACCCAAACAATTTCAATAACATCAAAACCAAATAGGTCATAAAATGATTCAAGAATCTCAAAATGAAGTTAGAACATCTTTAATAATATCATGTCCAAAGCATACATTATATGAAGTAAATAAAAAGAGAATGTAGAAATAACTTGGAATGGATGGTTGGAAGTGGCTGGATAATATCTCCTACACCTCCTTCTTCTGTTCTCTCTTCTTTGTCTTCTTTTCCAAATTGGCAAAATGGAGGCCCCTTTAATTAGGGTCATCTTTTAATGTTATATAGCTCCTAGGCCATTTAGGGTTAAAACTAGGTTTTACCAAGCCAAAAAGTCCAAAAAGACACTCAAAAATGAAAAAAAAAGGTGATCCTTGCATCTAACGATTGTAATAGGGGTGTCACGATTAAGACCATTGAAAACTATCTTCTGTCATGATCATGACCCTTGAAATGTGCGTTTTGTCATGGTCGTGACACCCTGGGATGATGTGTTCTGTCACAACCATAACATCCCTGTCATGATCATGACACTAGCTCTTTATCCATGCCTTCTCCAACTTCCTTCAATCTTATTCATCTGAATTCATAAACTAACAAGCACATCATTCATAAAATTAAAGTCAAATATCATGCTCTAAACCAAAAAACACTTAAAAATATAAACACACAATCACATTAACATAATTCTAAACCTAAATATTCATAAATCATTTATTCAACACCTAAAACTCACTAAAACACCTACAAAAACATAACGTAAATAACAATTATCAAAACACACACCTTCAAGAGAGGATAATGAAATTATTCAAAAATTGAAAAATGATATGGAATCAATTAATCAAACTTAAAAAAGGAAAGGAAATATCTTATGAATAATTTTCTTAGAATTTGATTCCTTGATTAAAAAATGAATTAGATTATAGTCCTAATAGATAACTTGAATCGTATGCAAGATACACAAGTTAGTTCACAATGTCCCTTTTCGTTTCTTTTCTTTTCTATTTTCTTTTTTTCTCAAATGTGGTTTTTTCTAAATGAGAACAAAGCTGATTCAAAATGAAAAGAGATATTTAAGTTTTAAAAAGATAGCAATAACAGAATTACAAATAGCAATAACAGAATTACAATAATATAAAACTGAACTTTGATAAAATAATAGACTAAAATTGTAAATCAACAAGGACTCCAACAAAGGAAAAAGGAAATAAATACCAAACAAGGATAATGAAAGGATAGAAAGCTAATTTCTACAAATCTAAGGCTTTGATACCAAATTATACAAACCCACTAGGTGACCTGCCCTAGGAACTCTTGATTCATTAGTTATACGTAAACAGAATTAGAAAACAAGTTGAATGATCATATTAGAACATTAAGGAAGCTAAGTCCTTAAAACCCCAATTTATTGATAATGATGATGGTCTTATAATAAATTATATGGCCATTTAAATAGGCATTATAATATCTTAATATTATAAGAAAAGTTCTTAACCATTCTTAGTTCACACATAAGTAGGAAAGCCTTAAATAAGAAAGGGAATCCTTACTTTTAGGATGCAAATTAATCTTGAATGTGGATATATCCTAAATTAAGGAAATAATCCACTTTAACTAGATATGGATGAAATTATCAAGGAAAAAGTCTTAATAAGGCCTAATTCACACAAAAAGATAAAATTGGGCTTAATTAAATCAATAAAACTAGCCCACTTGCTGATTGCATATTAATTATTCAAATTAGGCTTCCTTCAAACCTATGCATGATGATCAGCCTTGTATCTTTGATTCCAAGCTTTGTTTAGCATGTACTAAGTTTTTTCCAACATCTTGTACTTGAAGATAAGTAATTAATGTTAGTAATGCCTTAGCATTTTCAATAACAACCTCCTTTTCTTGCATCTCTATGATTAATCCTTCCAAAGCTTCTTTTATTCATTTTTTCTTGCTCTATTCATTGGACCTCCAAATCCTTGCAACAGGTCTTTAGAAAATTTGCTAACATCATTGGGAGCTATTCGGTCAATTTTTTGATCCCCATCAACTATAGTTGAATGGTTAAAACATAAGGATCTGAATACCAAAATTTTTGATGCTTCTCTATTAGTAAGGAGGAACAACAATAAAATTATGGAGCTCAAGGGTGAAAGAAGTGACCTCTACTTAATCAAACAGACCTGTTGAACCTCACTAGAGTTTTTCTACGAAAAGCTATTAGGAACATCCACTAAGTCTACCCAATCTTTTGATATGAAGAGATACTTTGATTGCTCATTAAGTAAGAATATTAGGAATTATCATATTACTCCATTCTTGGATAATGAATATAGTTATTATTATAAGGTACTTAAAACATTAGCAATATATTATCTATTAAACATTAGTACACATTAGTTAAGGGTTTGGTACTATAGGATCCCATCAATAAAAAAATATACAATAATAACCCATATTGATACATGCATTAAAAAACCTCCCTCCTTTTATAAAGTACTAAGAAAAGATGTAAGCCACATAAAAACATATCTTCCTTATTATTGTTTGATATCATCATCAATAATTCCGTGTCTATAAGTAACAATGTCCTATAAAATGAAAAAAGAAATTGTACAATACAAAGGTAGCTTGTATTTCCCAATAGTAAGAGTTTACTTTTTAAATCTATAAAATGTCTGGGATGGGAGCTAAATTGTTGTCTAGGATTTATGCAACATTTTACAACTTATGTGAGTAGATTATTATATGTTATTATGATGCAGACAAATGTATTACTATATACCTTTTAATTTTAAAGAGTTTTTAAAATTTCCCACAACTTAAATGAAAACTAGAAATAAGAATTAAGGAAAGTAATTCATGTGATGATATTTAAGATCTTATAAAACATCACTATTTAATTTTGAAACAACCCTAATTTTAAGGAATTGTTTTGCTTACCAAATATTGGAGTTTCATTAGCATTTATAAAAGGATATGTTGTAAATCAACTATCTTCTTCCATTATATTTTTATCTGAACTTCCAATATTTTTGGCCATTTATGGACCATATGCCATAAATTATTATTATTTTTAAATAATTAAAATATTAAATATAATATTATTATTTTACAATCTACAATCCATGGGTGATAATGAAATGTGGTCATATAGTCATTCCCCTTATCTTTTAATATGTGGCTCCAATTTAGCCTAATTATATTGAAAGACATCAAAATGACAATGGAAAGAAATTGCATAAATAAATGTCTTGTCATAATGACACCTAATGAGGGAAGTGACAACAGTAGCATGGATGGAAGTTGTAAACACCAACAATTGATAAATAAACCTGACACACACTTAGGGAATCTCTAAGGTTGCCATTTATAAGCTTTAGGCTTCCTTCTTTATAAGTATATGGCCATCTGATTATCTTTAAACACAAAGATGGAGCTCCAACATTTCACCAAGGCTTTAACTAATTGACAATGTGGCCTCATAACATATGATTATAGCTATGATTTTGTATGATTAGAGTCAACAATGGCTACAAACATATAAACAATGTGTACTATAATTTAAATTGCATGCATTGCTTATCAGTTTAGGAATTTTAGATCTATTTTTAGAAGAACTTATTATATGTTTCATAAATATGAGGTTAAAATATACTCATTAATAGAAAGGAGATTGAAGTCTATAATTTTTCATTCATCCAACATCAAATCATATCTTGATAAGACTAAATTAGGTCACTGCAATTATATTTTATGATCATCCTAATAAATTTGACTAGTAACCCACATTGATACTTACTCCTAAATATTTCCCTCCTTCTATACCAAACATAGAAAAGGTCTAGTAAAAAGAGTCCCATTCTTACTTATTTAAAACATTCTAAATCATCATCATTAATTATTCATCTATAGGCAATAACACCCTATGTAGTGTTAGAACATTCGATTTTCTATTGCCTAGTCTCTATATCAACAAGACTGCTTTAACTAGCTCTAAGTAGGTCATTATATTAGTTATTAAATGTTGTTGATTTTATAATAAATTTAGTTACTAATTGACCTAAACTTAGTAAGTCAATTATGAATTAATCGCAAGTGCATGACATAACTATATCTAGTACCGACAAGCACAAGTTGATCGCACAAAGACCATGGGTATTTGTAATTATTGTTATCCTATTATCTAGTCTACGAAATTGATTTTGATTTTTAATAAAAGAAAATAAAACTTAAGCAATTAAAATAAAATAGGCAGCAATACTTATAGAGCAACAAGGAATCATTTAGAAAACTATCAATCAAGAATAAGTGTCTAGGTTACGAATCCTCCTAAAAACCCTTAAATAATTGACCTTTTATCATGCAACCATTTTATTTACTATCGAACTTTGGAAATTCCTATGATATGCTAATAACTCATTCGAGACTACTAACAAGTAATCTTATAATTATTAACCAGTATTATTCAGCTTAAAGGTGGTAAGATTGCTTTAAGAATTTGTGAATTTCACTTTTAGGTTTGACTGTAATCTAAAGGATTTGTGATGTCTTATCTTTTAAGTTACAATCAATTCCTTTTTACGAAAGATTTATTCGTACATAATATATATGTTTTGAAATCAGATTATGAACTAATATTTTAGATCTATTAGAACATAAATTATATGCGTGATTGAATCACAATATATCAATTTAAACAATTGCATTAAATAAAAGAATGAAAGCATATTATAGCATAAATATAGTGTTCATCTTTCCTAGATAATAAAGAAATTTAGTTACACATCATTGAGGAAAAATCAAGCATAAACATAAATAAAAATAAATAGAAAATAAAGGGTTCATAATTCTAAATCTCTTTTTTATCTTTTATTGAATATTCTTGTAAGGTAGAGGTTTGATCTTGTATTCTCTTGGATCTTTCAATGATTTGTTCATGTTTTTCACTTCTCTATATAGTTATTGCCCCTTGAATCACCTTTGAACGTCTCTGCACATTTGCACAGTCTTGTACTAAACCATATATAACCTGAAATCTCTAGAATTTATGAATTGCACGGCCTAAAGATCTTATATGGGCGGATGCATAGTTATGTATACATTCTTTGCTTCAAATCTTCATTTTATGTAATGTTTTCATCTAAATTCTTCTCCTTTTGGTCTATGATGATAATTATAACCTATAAACACACAGAACGAATCAAGTACCAAATATACAATAAAAGTACAAAATATAAAGCAAAAATACATCAAATATGAGGTATAAATATGGTCAATTATGAATATATCAAACATCCCCGCAGTTAAGCTTTTGCTTGTCTTTAAGCAAACAATAATCAAAATTATAATCTTACAACATCCATCCCTCATTAATCTTGATCTATCCATTCATACTATAAATCATAATATCATATAGAATCAAATTAACTTACAATTGGATTTATGTTACAAAATTATCTTCCTAAATCAATATTAATAATAATCATATCAATAATTACATCAAACCAAAGCATAAACCTTTACACCCTCACCAAGATTTCACTTAATGCACTCAAATGTTTAGGTTGTAATGCATCAAAACTCTTAATCCATGCATAGTAGAACTCTTAACGTAGGCTTACAATATTACCACATCTCCATCACTTATATCTATTTTCTTTCACTTTGAGAGATCGGGCGAAGGCATTGTACAATTCACTCAGCTCAGGGTAGATTACTACTTGAGGACAGGTAGCTCAGGCATTTCTCACCAAATACTTTCCATTGACTAAGACAACAAGGATCATTAAGGAAATCGCAAATGTTGGAGTCTTTATATGAAGCTTGGGAGAGGTTTAAAGAACTACAGAGAAGTTGTCCCCACCAAAACCTTCTGAGGGAATTCCTTATGCAAACATGCTATAATGATGTAATGCACAAGAGGGACCATAGATGCAGCTGCGGAAGGATCTTTGATGAAGAAAACTATAGATGCAGCGCATGACCTTTTGGAAGAGTTGGCGAGCAACAGTTGTATGTGGTCAAGCAAGAGGAGTAAACAGGGGCAAAAGGAGCAAAAAGTTGTGAACCAAATTGACTATGTTACCACTTTATAGGCACAGATCACATCCCTCACCAAGTAGTTGAGCAATATATATAGACCATCTTCACTTACAACCAAAGCTATGCAATCATAGTGTGAGTTATGTAGGCTATACAACCATTGCATAGTAGAATGCTTTTTGTTAGGAGCTAGTAGCACTAAACAGGTAAGTTACTTGGGCCAACCACAACGAGGTAACAATCCATACTCAAATTATAATAGCTTAGATCACCCTTTTACAGATATTGTCTGCTTTGGGCCTTGGCCCAGCCAAGCATTCATGATTTTGCTTTTCCTAAGAGCTTCCCAGGAGGTCATCCATCTTGGAACTACTGTGACCCAAGCATATTTAACCTCAGACTTCTGATGGGATCCAGTGCATTGGGCCATGAAAAATGCATCTGTAAGGGATAGGTATCCGTACCTTTATAAGGCATACTTCGTTCCCCTCTCCAACCGATGTGGGATCTCACACTCTCCACCCAGAAGTTCAGGTATTAGCTCTGATACCACTCTATAATAGCCCAGATCACCCACTTATATATATTGTCCGCTTTGGGCCTTAGCCGAGAGTAGTTCCAGGATGGGTGACGTCCTAAGAAGCTCTCGAGAAAAGCAAAACCCTGAGGGCTTGGCTGGGCTAAGGCCCAAAGCAGACAATACCTATAAGCGGGTGATCTGGGCTGTTACACGAATATTTATAATCTGTGGTGGAAAAACCACCCAAAAGTTTCTTAAGTACTAACAATACAGGTGGCCAAGCATGACCATAAGGACCTCTAGGATTTCAACAAGATCAACTTGGAACTTTAGAGAACAAAATGGACAAGTTGATGGATGTTTTGGGGTCCAAAATGACAAATTAAGAAGAGAACTAAAAGACAATGTTTTCGAGCTAAAAGAAAGTCAGAAAATGATGGAGGCAAAGTTTGATTAGATAGTGAAGAAACATGACTTATCTATCCATAATTTCGAGATACAAGTAGGTCAACTTGCTAATGCTATGCCTTCTAGAAGTGCAGTTAGCTTACCAAGCAATACCAAGGTCAACCCAAAGGAACAATTAAAGCTATCACACTTCAAAGTGGAAACAAGATGGAGGAACCAAGTATGTAAGAGGATGGCTAATAAAAGGGAAAAGGCAAGGAGATTCAAGAAGAGAAAAAAGAAGACAGGTCATATGTGCCACCTTTACCATATAAGCCTAAACTACCATATCTATAAAGAGTGAGACAACATCAAGTGGACACTCGGTTTTTCATGTTTTTGGAGAAATTAAAGAGGTTTCAGATCAAACTTTCATTGGTGTAAACTTTGGAGTGTATGCCCAAGTATGCGAAGTTTCTTGGGAGTGCAATCAGACAATCACTTTGATAATTAATTGTAGTTCGATTATGTCAAGCACAATGCCTTCAAAACTACAAAATCCAGGGAGTTTTATGATTCCATGTGTTATTGGTGACTTTGAATTTTCTAAATACTTATGTGATTTAGGTGCAAGTATTAACTTGATGCATTTGTCCATTTTCAAGAAATTGGGACTAGGAGAGGTTAAACCAACATCCATGTCGATTTAACTTGCGAATCAATCCATCAAGAGGCCATATGGAGTTGTAGAAGATGTGTTAGTAAAAGTAGATAAATTTATTATTGCTATTGACTTTGTGGTATTGGATTTTGAAGCTGATAAAAATTTTCCATTGATATATGGTAGGCTCTTTATGAATATTGGTAGGGCATTAGTTGATGTGCATAACGGAAAACTTGTGTTAAGGATTAGTGATGAGCAAGTTGAGTTTAATATGTCTAAATCTTTGAAGAAACCGATGGATGGTAATGTGAGTACAAAGATTGATGTTGTGGATGAATATGTGAAAAAGGTTGAAGAGGAAGTTAATAAAGTTACTGAAGTGCACAACGATCAGAGTGTGAGAGAAGAGGATTTATATGAGAAATTTGAGTTAGAGAAGTTGAAAAAAATAGATACACTTGCACCACCTTCTTTCATTAAGCCCTCACTTTAGAGCTTAAACCCTTACCTCCCTATTTGAGATATACCTTTTTAGGTAAAAACTATACCTTACCCATCATTATCTTGAACCAATTAGATTTTGAGGAAGGAGAGAAAGTGGTAGAGACCATTAGGAAGAGGATGAGAGTTATGGGGTGGCTAATTTCTAATATTAGGGGGATTAGCCCCAATGTGGTGATGCATAAGATTAACCTAGAAGAATGGTGTAAAATTGCGAGAGAGGGACAAAGAGGTTAAATCTAAATATGCAAGAGGCTGTGAGGATGCAGATAGTAAAGTTTATGGATGCAAGGATTATTTATCCCATTCTAGATAGTGAGTGGATGAGTCTAGTACAATGTGTGCCTAAGAAGGGCGGCATGATATTGATGGAAAATGAAAAAGGCGAAAAGATTTTCACTAGGACCATCACAGGTTGGAGAGTATGTGTTGATTACCGGAAGCTCAATTTGGCCACCAAGAAAGATCACTTCCCTTTACCTTTTTGGTGGACCAAATGATTGAAAGGGTGGTTGGCCATACATTTTACTATTTTCTTAATGGATACTCAGGGTACAATTAAGTGGTTATATACCTACAGGATCAGAAGAAGACCATTTTCACTATTACATACAGGATCAGGAGAACACCATGCCATTCGGTTTATACAATGCACCTGCCACATTCCAAAGGTGCATGATGGCCATATTCGTAGACGTGAATGAGAACTTCATGGAGGTATTTATAGATGATTTCTCTATCCTTGGAGATTTATTTTGATCATTGTTTGTTTAATTTATACAGAGTGCTTCAAAGATGTGAGGAGTCTCATGTAGTCTTGAACTTGAAAAAGTGTCACCTCATGGTCTAAGAGGAAATTATACTGGGCCATAAGATCTTATGCAAGAGGATTGATGTAAGGTTCTGGTCTTCCATATCATACATAATATATATAAAATATACGCAGCAGAAGATAAAACAAAACCTTAAAAACTAGATCTACTTATACATATAGATATAGAAAACAAAAATATGAAATGTAAGATGTTTACATACCTTTCTAACGATCTCCTTCATTCTTTAATCTTCTCCACATTGGGTTATCATAAATCACAAGGATCATTGTAGACCATCTTTAATATAAGTCCATATGAAGATCAAAAGATGAAACCTCACTAAGAGATGGCTAGAATTCTTTCTTTGTGCTAGAAAAGACAAGAACTCTTGTAAGAGTTAGAGAGAAAAAAGTGTGTGCATAAGAAAGAACCTTTCTTTCTCTCTTATGTCTTACCCAAGATATAAGAAAATTGTCTATATTTTCTGCACCATTTGGCCTTCCATAACCCCCATCAGCAATGGAGAGTTATGGAAAGTTAATGGTCATGAATAACATGCATTAATGGAAGTTATGGGAAGTTAATGACCATGAATAACATGCATTAATGGAAGTTATAGGAAGTTAATGACCATAAATATCATGCATTAATGGAAGTTTTGGGAAGTTACTGACCAAATTGGTAGCCAACAACATTTGTTTCTAATCCATTTCTTGCAACTTTTTCTACCACAATCATATCACAATACAATCCTAAAAACTCTCTCATATCTTGAATCATCATTTAAGGCTATTTTACTCATCCTTTAGATCTCCTATATATGTGACTCATTAGATTCCCGATTATGTTGGCCATTTAAACTAACACTTAATTCAAGTAAGTCAAGAGCGGCAACTAACAACACGTTATGACCCCTAATTGACTGGAAATTTAGCTGTTTGACTACGAACCCTTCCATACAAAAAGTTATCATGTAATTAGTCCATTCACCATCTATACCCCACTTGGTTCAGAGTATTGTTAAAGTGTCAACTCCCACTAGACTGACTACATCACATCTAGTCTAAGTGATATTAGATCTTATCCCTAGGATCTCATTACTCTATGTATCATTGAAGTCTTTCTTCATGACATATATCTGCTCCGGCTAGAGACTCTTGAGTAATGACCTCTATAAGAGGCTTCTGGTATCATCCCCTTCTATCAGAAGTGATGAATCCTTTATTGGCTACTTAATTATCTCTGAATACCTCAAGCTATACCCAATCACCACCTTATGAGTAACCCCTGAAAGACACCGATGAATGGAGTCAAATAGCAGGATCAATATCTGAGATATCCTTAACCACCTTAAGTCAAAGGATGCTTGCACCATTGCTATAATGAGACTATCATTGACAACGAAATAGAATATCCATATGATTGACTTATAATAGGTCAATCTAATGTACTTACTACCCTTAGTAATCATCCACATGTTAACTCGAAACAACTCATAACTACCACCTATAAGATCTACTACTTGATCTAATCAGGGTGTATAGCATGTGCTAGTCTATCCGGATTAATAATATCCCATCTCATTAATCATATGATCTGGGAAAGTTTAGATACTGACATAATTACACATAATAGGAATCTCATTATCATGATCTCATCATTATTTCCTTTATGCTATGTTTTGTATCTAGGACTTCATTAAATCAATTTAAGATCAACATCAAATATATAAATGTATTAAAATTGAAATAATGAAAAATTCCTTTATTAATTATAAAATGATCTGTACAATAAGTGTTTAAGGTGACTGCCTTTTGAGCACTTCTCTAACAAATTCCAACTTGCACTAAAGTCAATTGCCTTGACATCTAATACCATAAGTATATACATGTGACATAATACTCTTTGGGGAAATAGGCTTAGTCAACGGATCATCTATAATCTGATCGGTGGGAACTCTCTCTATCTTGACATTAATTCTACCAATAATCTCTCTAATCAAATGGTAGCGCTTGAGTATATGTTTTAACTTCTAATGCGATCTCGATTCCTTCACTTACGCTATAGCCCCGTTGTTGTCACAATACAACTACATTGGGTCAGTGATGCTTGGAACAACACCAAGTTCTATGTTGAACTTTTTGATCCAAATTGCTTTCTTTGCCGCTTTTGAAGCTACAATGTACTCCGTTTGGAACTTTTCCGACTAACTGCACCATCATTCAGTGTGAATACATATTTGGACTAGGATCTGGTTACACCAAGAATATATCCTTAATTCTTCTCAAGTACTTAAGGATATTCTTCACAGCCACCTAATGACCCTCACTAGGGTCTAATTGGTATCTTCTCCTAACACTTAGAGCATACGATACAACGGGTCTAGTACATAACATAGCTTATATGATTGATCCTATATATGAAGAATAAGGAATTAAACTCATGCAAGTCCTCTCATCTTGTATCTTTAGACATGTAGATTTAGAGAGTGTAATCCCCTATACTATGGGAAGATAACATCTCTTGGATTGCTCCATCTTAAACCTCTTTAACATCTTGTCTATGTATGTAGATTAAGAAAGACTAAGCAACCTCTTAGATCTATCTTTATAGATCCTTATCCCTAAAATATAAGTTGCATCTCCAAGGTCTTTCATAGAGACTTCTTATCTAACCAAATTTTAACTGATTGCAAAATAGACACATTGTTTCCTACTAGAAATATGTCGTTTAAATACAGTATAAGGAATATAATTACACTCCCACTAACCTTCTTATACACACATGGCTCATTCAGATTTGTGAGAAACTACACTCTTTGATTGTCTCATTAAATAAGATATTCCAACTCCAGGATGCTTGCTTCAATCTATAAATGGATTTCTAAAGCTTGCATAACTTTTCTCCATTCATAGATATGAAACCATCTGGTTATGTCATATATACATCCTAGGTTAGATTTCCATTAAGGAAAGTTGTATTCACATCCATTTTCCATATCTAATAATCATAATAAGCAGCAATGGGTAAGAGTATTGTGATGGATTTAAGAATAGCTATTGGGCTAAATGTTTCGTCATAGTTAATACCTTGCCTTTGACGATAACCTTTAGCTACATGCCTAACTTTATGGGTAACTATATTACCCTCCATGTCAGTTTTCTTCATGAAAACCCATTTGCACCCTATGGGTTTTTATCCTTTTGGGTGGGTCAACCAAAGTTTATACTTGGTTTTCATACATGGAAGGCCATTTTGGATTTCATAACATGAAGCCATTTGTTAGATTCTGAACTCTTTAGAACCTCTTCATAAGCTCATCATCTTCTATGAGCAATATGTTGTCAAGTTCACTTATGAGAAATTCATATTTCTTCGGGGCTTGACGTATCCTACCTGACCTACGAACTTCTTGCATGTCAAAAAGTTAAACGATTGTTTCATCTTTGTGAACAATAGTTTAGATCCAGGTAGTTGATCTACATCTATTTGAACATCTTGAACTTCCATAAGTTTAATTTTGCTCCCACTGTCTTTTCTTAGAAGAAACTCTTTCTCTAAAAAGACAGCATGTTTTGAAACAAAAACCTTTGATTCAGAAAAATGGTAGAACTGATATCCTATACTTTCCTTAGGATATCTTACAAACAAACACTTGTTCAATTTAGTTTTAAGCTTATCTAGCTGAATCTGTTTCACATATGCAGGATATCCCCAAGCTTTCATATGAGAAAGATATGGTTTTTTGTTAGTCCATATCTCATATGGAGTAACATCAACTGAGTTGGATGGGACTCTATTTAATATATAAACAGAAGTTTCAAGTGCATACCCCTAAAAGGATTTTGGTAAATTCGCTAAACCCATCATATACCTCACCATTTCTAATAAGGTTCGGTTTCTCCTCTTAGCCACACCATTGTATTGTGACATGTAAGGTGGAGTCCATTGGGAAAATATTCCATTATCCCTGAGATAATCCAAAAACTCTTAGCTTAAGTATTCACAACCTCATTCCAATCGAAGTGATTTAATGCTTCTCCCAAGTTATTTCTCAACGTCATTTTTGAATTCATTGAACCTTTCAAAGGCTTCAGACTTGTATCTCTTAAGATACACATAACCATATTGAGAATGATCATTGATAAAGTTAATGAAGTATACGAAACCACCTTTCGCATGTATGGACATCGGACCATATACATTAGTATGTATTAAGTCTAAAAGTCATCATATGCCTTCTTTTGCTTCAAAGAATCTAAATAGACCTTACAGTTTCTCTTCTAGTGGCCATCCTTGCCACAGTGGAAGCAAGTTCTCTTTGAGGCAGTCTTCTTTGCTTTCTTGACACCCCTTAGGCCTTGTATACTTCTTCTTCTTTTGTCTCTTTTTCTTTGAACTAGAAGAGTCCACCAACATCACAACCTTATCCTGATGGACAGATGGCTCAACCACCTTAAGTATGTTGACCAGCTCAGGAATTATGTTGGATATATTTTTCATTAAATAGTTTAAGCACAAATTGTGAGTAACTATCAGTTAAGCCTGCTCCAAATGAAAACCCAAGGAGACCAACTGCTCTTTACAGCTAATCATCTTCAATGTGTACTACGCTGGAGAGGTCCCTTTAACCATCTTAGAGCGAAAAAGCAATCACGAAGTCTCAAACCTTTCAGACCTTGCTTGCTCATCAAAGAGCTTCCTAAGATGACAAACTATGGTATGAGCATCCATAGCCTCGTGTTGCTTTTGCAGCTCCGATGACATAGTGGCTAGCATAATATAGCTAGCCATCTCGCTATCATCAAGATGCTTCCTATATGCCCTCCAATCATCATTAGAAGCATCAGTAGTAGGGGTCGAGAAGTGGTTCTTCCAAGACATAAGCATGCTTCTTGGACTTGAGAGTTATTCTCAAGTTCCTAAGCCAGTCAAAGAAGATCGGTCCAGTCAACTTTTTAACTTCCATTAATGATCTCATATTCGCAATAATACTTATGGTGTCAACTCCAACAATAGCAACCTTTCTTCAAAGAGAGAAAAATTAGAATGTAGTTAAATGCATATCTATAAGGACTTTAATACCATGCATTACTACCACTATTTCACGAATTTATAACCTTCAATATAAATCTAAAGGAACTCGTAAAGAAATTCTCCTAGTGAGTCGATATCCAATATCCCTAAGAATGACCTTGGGTTTGCCCAACAAGCTACCTTAGTTTAACTAGTAGATATCGATCATACCAATTGCATCTTTAATGCAACTATTGAATTTAGTGCTATCAACTGTTGATGTGTACACACTCATTGGGTTATTAACTATTGACACATGTGCACATAATGTGTTGGACCTTGGATTTTTCTAAATTTTTTATAAATTGCTTAAATGGTTATTTATGTTGTTTGTTGGTTTAATTTTTTTTTATTTTAGAATTGGGCCATTAATTAGAAATTTGAGGGATAGATTAGAAATTGAAATTAGAATGAAGGGTTAGGATTAAGTTAGATTAAGTAGTAGTAGGATTGTTAAATGAAAGAGTAGAGCCATAAAAGACAAATCAAGGGAAAAGATGGAAAGGCCATGTAAGTGAAGGGTAATATTGGAAGAAAAGGAGTAACCAAAAAGGGAAAAAAATTTGAAGAGGAGAGGAAGATATTGTGAGCAGCCAAAGGAGAGGGAAAAAAACGTGAAAGAGAGAAGAAAGGAGAGAAAATTCGTGGAGAAGGCAGGGAAAGGAAGGAAAATCGTGGAAAGAAGAAGAAATTAAGGCTTTCAAGGTAAGTTCTTCATCTTCTTCATGCTTTGGTAAAGAAATAGGTTGGGGTTTTGTGAATGAGAAGTTGTAGAGAGAGAAAGGGGTTTGTGTTGGGAATGTTTGGAGGAAGAAGAAGATGGAGAGATCCATTGGGTTTTTGGGTTTCTAAGTTAGGTTTTGAGTTTTCTAACCTAGATGGACTATGGGTAGGTTAAACTTGAGCTTGATTAGGGTTAATTTCATTTTGTTGTGATTATGGAAATTTGGGAAATTGTCATTTGAATTGGAATTAAATGAGAATGTTGGTTGTGTTAGGGAATCAAGGACAACCTACCCAAGAGTAAGAGGAAGGACACCATTGAGTTTGGATTTCAAGAGTTATAAGATGGGTAATTTATTTATAGTTATTGTGTAATGAGCAAATTGCATTGTTGTGTATTGTGTGCTAAATGACTTGCTTTGAAATGTTGTGTTGTGAAATTGCTTCAAAATGTTTGACATTTGATAAGAATTGAATTGTGAGCATAATTATGCTATGCCTTGCATTATGGCATTTTGATTAAATGAAAAGAAGAAAAGTATGAGAATATGAAATTATCAATGATTGATTTGAGCATGAAAATTGATTGTGTTTAGGCGAGAGAGGAACCATTTCGTAGTCACGTGTACGTCGACGTAAAACCTTCACTCGACTGCCTATTTGTGGCCCACGAGATCCAAAAAGTGGACTCGTTTCGTTCACGGTATAAACTTCGTCTCCGTTTTGATCCACGGAACCCTCGAGCCGATTGTGTGTGCATTTGCATTTTAATGTGCCAAGTTATGTTGACATTTGAGCGTTATGCTTTGAAATGAATTACATCCAATATGTCACATGTGATAATGTTTTGAATTGTGGAAGGTGAATTGAATTGTAAATGTTGAACTTTCATTATGATGTGTATGCCTATATGAATGTTATATATATGGTTGATTGTGTGGCTCATCGCCAATAGCTATAAATATCTTAGCCACTGAGCTGTGTATCTCAACCCAATATTTTTCCCACTCCTCAGGTGCAGATCGAGAAGATCAGTAATCTTTGCAAGGCAACTGGATAAATTCAAAGATAGTTAGCTTTTGTACTAAGTTAGTGGCTAGACTTTCGAATAGCTTTATAAGCATATTGAAGATTGAGCATCCAATGTATGTTTTTAACTTGGGTTAAGACTTTGATGTAATGTCGATATGTAATTAAAGCTATGTATGGAAGCCATGTGTGAACTTCATTTTGATTTGGAAATGAATTGAGTATTGAAGAAATTCTGTTGTGGATGTACTTATTATCTTGTAGTGTACATTTCATATTTCACGTTTTCCATAGGGATAGATTGTGTACTGAATTTGGGGAAAAATCTGGAACGATGTAGGTTGAACTGGTAAAAATAATCTTCTTGGAAGTTGTAGATGATCTTTCCAGCTTTCCAACGATATAAAGTTTGTAAGTCTTGGATATCGTAGTGGAAAGTTATGATCTTTGCAGGTTGTGATGTTGCATAGGATGTGTGTATGTGATAGCTATGGAGATCGATCTTAGTTTTGAATCATCTTAGTTTTGAATCGTCTTAGTTTTGGATCGTCTTAGTTTTGAATCGTCTTAGTTTTGAATCGTCTTAGTTTGACCGTCTTAGTTTGACTGTCTTAGTGTGACCATCTTAGTTTGTATTGTCATCTTTTGTCCTATTTCTTATCCTTTTAGAGGTAGAATCTCACTTTATAGTCTTCATGAAAGTTGTAGATCTGGAAGTCTTGTTTCAAATGGTCTAATAATGAACTTAATCCAACATCTATAGAAAAAGTTATGGTAATTCCTCCAAGAGAGGTACAAAATGTTTAAGGACATAAACATATTGGATTCTTTTGGCCATAACTTCGTCATTAGACCTCCAAATGGGGTGATTCTTGAAGCAATATACTCCTATTGGATTTATCTACGTCTCCACAAAAATTGGTTGCTTTAGGTGTTGAATTGAAAAAGATTGATGGAAATAAAATGAGGGTTCATTGAAATAAACCTCCAAGGAAACCCGCTCACGCTTTATGACTCCAGATGGATTGTTAAGCTTCGGAAACGGGACCCAACATCTTGTGGTATCAGAGCCTAGGTTCTTCCTAGGCTTAGAATGCATGGTAGGATGAATTGTGTGCCATGTGATTTATTTGTTTGCATTGTTAAATTGATTGTTAACATTAAATGACATGCATATCATGCATACCTGTAGGAAATAGGATTAAGATAAAATGTGAGCTAATCGTTAG
>JAOSBK010046277.1:0-18702 GCA_027568895.1 Erythroxylum shatona | reverse complement strand
TTACACAATTCAACCCCCCTTCTTGTGTAGTTTACATATTATATCGAATTTCTATATTAACAAGTGATTTACTTCAAGTGGGAGTGCAATCTTCTTCATAGTGATATAATGTATATGCCATATTGCTAATTAAATATGACATAATAATTCTCCAATATGCAAAAAACTTGATATGAACTTCTCAATGAAGGGTGTGGGAGAAGTAGCCTATTTTTTAGAATAAAAGTCTATAGAGATAAAACAAAGAGGTTTTTGTTTTATCTTAATTGCCATACATGGGTGAAATGCTAAAAACATTTAGCATGAAGAATTCCAAGAGGAGATTATTAACTATGTCCCATGAAATTCTCTCTTGTAGATTATGTGCCCAAAGACATAAGAAAAGAAACATAAAATGGATTGTATTATAAATGCTTTAACTATCATATCAATTATATATATGATGGCATATACTAGACTAGATGTCTTTTATAATTTCAATATATTGAGCATATTTTAAGATAATACTAGTGATTGTCACTAGATGAATGTGAACAATATCTTAAAGTATTTGAGAAGAACTAAAGATGTTTTCTTGGCTTATAGAGAAGCTAAACTAAGAGTTCAGGGTATTCATATTTGAGTTTTTAGTTTGATCTAGAAGATAACATATCACAGTTAGGGTACATCTTCTCTCTGGATGAAGGAGCGGTAAGTTGGAAAAGTTCCAAACAACAAATCATTGTTGATTCTACAACCTAAGCAAAGTACATTTCATTGTCAAAGGCGATAAAGGAAGTATTTCAAATTAAGAAGTTCACTATCGAACTTAAAGTGGTTTAGCGTTGTTGAAACATTAATATTATATTGTAACATAAATAGCAATATCGTATATGCCAAGCAAATAAGGTCTCACCAACGATCCAAACATATACCAAAAAATGTTCACTTGATTAAAGAGATAATAGAGTGAAAAGAGATTGCTCTCATTTAAGACAATTAGTCATTCTCTAAAAAAAGCCATGATAGACATATGGATAGATATGCTATTAGATATGTATAACAAATTAAACAATGCTTAACCTTTTAAGATTTTTTCAATTTAGTATCAAACTTTTTAAGATTTTCAATTTGATGAATAATCTTTTAAAACTTGTATAAACCAGGTTAAAAAGTTGTTTATACTGAGTTGATGTGTCTGCCAAATGTTACATAAATGTCTATCTATTACTCACATTAGTAAAATCAATGTTTTGACCTGATTTATAAAAATTTTAACATGTTAGTCACCAAATTGAAAATTTTGGAAAATTTGACACTGAATTGAAAAAAATATCTTAAAAGGCTAAACACTTTTAATTATGTTATCCCTTTTAGATACATAGGCAATGGACTTTAGTGTAAACAGGAGATTGTTATATTATACTCTTATAACTAATTGATTAGTTACAATTTAGCGCATGACATTATTATTTTAATAAATAAAGACAAAATTTATATTTATTTATTTATTGTTAATTACATATGATGCTTAACATCGAAAACAACCTCTTTATTGGGTAAGGGTAAGCTGCATATTACTGGACCTTCCCAAACCCTTCATATTAACAGGACTCTCACTGGGTATTGTTGTTATTGTTGTTGTTGTTATTATATATGATGCTTAACGGAAAAGATAAAATCCTTGAAATAATTATTATGCAATTAAAATTATGATAAGTTCTTAAATATGAGATTCAATTTGTAATTATGTGTTATTCCTAAATTTTCTTTAATTGTAATTTTATTGAGATAGGGTATTGATGAAATAATAAAACTAACACATGTTATGTTTCTTTCGTATGAAAAAATAATTGATCTCATCAATTTTAAGTATAGAGAAACTTAAAAAATTATGGGTACTTATTAGATAATTAGTTCACTGAATTGGCCTTATTATAAGGATCTCGAATGGAATATTACTTGTGCCACTAAGAACTTTTTCATTATGATTATTGTATAATTGATCTTTAATATGAGATTACCAAGGCATCTCATATAGGAATTACTATATTTTGAGATTACTTATAAACTATTCTATTTAGTGTAACTTAGTCAGTAGCACTTGAATATAATATGAACTATATGGAGATAGCTAAGTGTGTTAATACAATATTCGTCACCCTAAAGTAATTAGGAAGAGTATTTCGTCATTGTTAATTTATAGCGATCTAAAAATTCTCCAAATTTTAAAAATAATTTTTTAAATATCAATTATAAATTAATTACTAATTAGCAAGAACGAATATGATTGAATTTAAATACCATAAACACTAATTTCATACTGTCTATTTAGAACATTAGATGACGAAAAGACTAAATTATACGTTATAATCCTACATTGACAAGTCAAACCACGTTGTTATTTTTAATATTTAGGTAATCATGACATATTATTAGACGTCAATTTTAATTTATGATTATATATTATTTTATTAGATAATTAAAAATAAATTAAAAGTAGTCTTAATTTATTTATAATATGTTAACAATGATTATAATTTATCTAATTCTAATTATCAACTAGAATTATAATTTGTAATTATTGTAAACATATTAAGAACCTAATGAATCATAAATAATAAGCAATTAAGAGATAAAATAAATTTAAATTAAATTAAACTTAAATGTAAAATTTAGAACATGTTAAGGATCGAATATAAAATTTTGATTATATTAAGATTAAATTATATTTATAATTAAGAAAATTATATCTTTTTCTATAAATAAGAGAAAAATTATTATAAAGCTAACACTGATGTCTTTTCTTCTTTAAAGTGAGCCTAACGATCTACCTCAGTCGTGAAGCTGGTAACATATTGAGGCCATAATAGCTCTTGTTATAGGTCCATTCTAATCTTCAAAGTAAAAACAATTCTTGTGTAATGATAGTACCGTCTTATTCCAATATCTCCATGTTATATATATACATGTAATGAAGCAATAAGGATAACTGACCCGAACCAAAGTCACCGTAACAACTTTTATTTTGATACAGGACTATGAATCCTTGATACAGAGCGGTCCCATCTCTTGAAGATTAACTTACTGGTTAAAGTCGACCTTCAATGGGGAGAATTGGCAGGAGTAAACTTGAGTGATATGCTATTGACACAATGGCGCTCATTGGTGGGTGTTGGAAACCCTTCACCTTTAAATACATGGCCCAGGTGCCCACCACAAGCCGCACAAGTAATTTCAATCCTCCTACCGTCAGGGTCCGGCTAATAACAAATTCTCAATCTTGTCAAAACGAAGTTGCCAAAAGAGGTTCATAAATACTAAAGCACAAAAGCCAAAAGGAGAAGACTCACGTTGCGGTTTATGGCTCCAGGGAGACCCTCATAGAAAGCTGGCCAACCACAGCCTGAATTAAATTTGGTTGTTGACTTATAAAGAGGAGTTCCACATCCTACACAATTGTAGATCCCCTCTTCAAAGAACTTGTCATATTCCCCGGTGCCAGGATACCTGCAAAGCACAAAATAATGTGAGAAAATACACAGAACAATGGATGAAGCAGTCTCACTTAGTTGACAAAGGTTAACTGAAGCACAAAAGCGCTGTCACTTTGTGTTTTGCTTCAGTCATCCATTAAACTATTTAGGAATCAAGGCAGCAAGAAAGCGAATCCTTAAGTTTTCAAACTCCAATCGGAAACATTCTGAGCTGTCCCAAAGACTTCTCACCCAAATATAGCGTGAAACAGTTGTTCCTAAACGAAAAGATGCCTGTTAGTCATCTTTTAGTACTATCACGTTGGATAATCGTTTATGCCCAAAACTTCTACATGTAGCAGGCTCCCTACTTGCGTCTCGATAGTTCTCTTAATTGATGCTCACCGTACAAAAGCATCTCACAAATCAACAACTCAATTAGCTGAGACCTCTCCATTCAGTAGTTTTTACATCTGGACCAGTCTTCTTATTCTTAAATCTTTCATGTCACTCACTACTACTCACTCCATTGCCATTGCAGCCAATAAAGCAGTCATCTAAGTTGCGGCAGGTGACTATGCTTCAATCCAAAATGACTGATAACATTAAAAACAGCATCGAGGAACTATGCCTTAGACACAATAAACAGCATCTTCTTGTCCAAAAGGTAGCTGATGATATTTTTCAAACTAGCGTCAACTAGCAAAGTGGCCAACAGGCGAAAGGGATTTTCTCTTTAAGAGAGTCCGCTTTATTTGCAGGCCTACATGCATCAAAATTTGTTGTCACACAACTTCTTCTCAATCCCCGCCCTTCTCCTCTTCCTATAATCAGAAGCCTTTTCAATCCCTTCATTCTTCTGATAGTTGCCGCTAGAAGATTTAAATCTAACGGCATTCAGTAAGCAATAACCTCGTCCCATTGAAAGACCGACTCCAAACCAGCCCCTTCTAGTCATAGCATACTATATAGCCTGCCTATGAAATACAGGCACTAAAGCAGGAAAGCTCCTTGAATGTTTCAAGACACCGAAATCTTCTCTCTGAAATCGTTCCTACTAAACCATAAATCTCATAGGATCCCACTAAATAACCGTAGCAATCCTAGTGCGATAAACAGAACAAACCTCTCCTAACGCTGCCTTTTTTTTGCCTAAGACAAAAAAATACATGCAAAGACTAAATTATGTAGACTTCTACGTCATCGCAGTTTGTTACAAACATCAGGACTAAACTGAAATGATCCATTTCAGTATTGCTCCAAAAAAAAAAATATACAAAGGTTAAAAGAGATGTCTCTACAAAAAGGAAAAAAAAAAGGATAAATAAAATGAAAAACATCAACCCACAGTCGATCCGAGAAAGCGCAAAAGAAAAAGCAACACAAATGATCAGAGTAGAATCAATAGATAAACTTACTCTGTGCCTTTTTCCCTGAGAATCCAAAATTGCTCAGGAGACAAAATGGCTCTCCACTCTTCCTCCGACTTGTGGACTGATGACCCAGTAGAACTAGCCATAGCCACCACCCCACCGCGGAATTCACGCTTACCCTGCAACAAAAAGTCGCGAAACCCAGAAACAGAAATGGGCCTAGCAACTGGTTTCGATGATAAAGAAGTGAACTTGGTTTTCTTCAAGGAGTTGGGCATAGAGTGGAAAGGAAGTCTTGAAAGAGAGGTACTGGTAGTAGAGACGATAATTGTTGTGCAGTGTGAGAGAGGCGAAGTCTTGAGCATCTTATACCCCATTTGCTGGTGACGCAATACGAGGAAGATGAGGTCTGGATAACAAATTTTTTTGCTATTTTTATTCGCAAGGGTTCTTCTAGCTAACTCTATATCCTGCCAACTTTCTTGAAATTTCAAGAATTTATGAAGTCTTACCACCAAGTTTTATGCGCTAGACTCCTTGGATGAGGGAATTTGGAGTTCCTTTCCTTTTTCAAACGAAGGAGTTGATAAGTCTGGTATCATTTAAATTAGACTAAAAAGTGTATTTTGAAATTCAACTTTTATACGAGTAACTGGAGTAAACTTCAATCGTTTGTAGGGTTAAAAGTGAATCATAATATCTTTAAAATATTTAAAACGGACTTTAGGTGGATGGAAAATTTAATGGGTTTAACTTTTCGTCAATTAAATGTTACATCAATACTGACATAATATTATTTTATTTTTAAATAAAAGTATGCCCTAATATGTATTTACAGCGGGAGAATCAATCTTTTCAATGAAGTAATTGGCTCTTTGGTAGAAGCTTTTTGTTTGGATTTAATATCCTTGGAAAGGACGTATTGTCCATTTCTACTATAAAGAGATAAGAGTTGAGATAGAAATTGAACATTTCTATATCTTTTTCAATTGTCAGAATTTATTTATAGATTGCGTGATAATGACTTTCCGAGGGTATAAATTGTCCGCTAACATGTCTACAGTAAAACTTTTTCCTTCTATTTCTTGATTAACATTGCTACTCAGAAATCCTCATTAACATCAGTCTACAAGATTCATTTTACTTTGTAAGGGATCTTCAGTGGAGTTAGATGCTGACTAATCTTTTTTAATTGCTTGATTGCCTTTGTCTAGTCAGGATCCCATAATGTTGGCTTTTTCTTTACTAGCTTTGATAATTAGCTGATATATTTTGGCATGTGAGGGATGAATCACTGATATAATTCACAATTCCAAAAACTATTGAGTTTGTTTAACAGTGAAGTTCGTATTTGGGAAGTTTAGTAATTCCCTAGCTATGTGTGGGCTGGGCTGGTAGAAGTTATAATGGAATTTTATGCCTAAAAATTCTAAATGGGTTGAACCACTTTGGCTTTTGCGGGCTAAGAACTTGATCTCATACTTCTTTGTGAAATCTAAAAATTGTTGCAATAAGACTTGATGCTCTTGTTAGGTCGAGAGTAAGCAGAATATCGTCGATATAAATTTAAACACTTGATAAGATACCGTCACAGATCTTTGTCATGACTTTTTGAACCAATGATGGGGTAATTTTAGCCCAAAGGGCATGATTGTCCACTATATTGAGCATTAGGAATGCAAAATGTTATCTTATACTGATCTTTTGGTCAATAGTCAATTGCCAAAATCTAGTTCTTATGTCAAAATTTGATAATATTTTGGCTTCTTTCAAAAATAACACTTGCGTATTGATCTTGGGCAGAGGCAACTTGTCTTCTTGAAGAAAATGATTTAGAGGCTTGCAATCAATAACTAGCCTCTTTTTTCTTCCGTGCTTTTCTACTCTTTTCTCTACATAAAAAGCCTGAAATTCATAATCTGGTTTAATCGACTCAATCAATCCTTATTTTAGAAGTATAGCACATTCTTCTTGTGTTATCTTTAGGTCATCTGGGTTCATCATCGGATGTGTGACTTTTGTTGGATTAATAGCCTCATTCTTTTTGAATAGTAATTAGACATAAAAGTCTGAATTTTGCCATAATGGATATGGATGATTTAATTGGTCATGACTTTCTAGGTAATATTGTAAAGGTTATCTCTAATATCTTCATATCCAAAACGAACATCTTGTAGCTCAAAGATGTTGTGGTTTTCAGTGTACTCACAAAAATCTTATTTGTAAAAATTCTCGTTTAGTAAGATTTGTAACTTTTCTACTTGGCAATAGACATTCATACCAATAAGTATATCAAGACCAAGAAGATTACTTCCTAATATTATTGTCCAAAAGATACAGCTTGAGAAGAATTTTATCCCAATCCTTCTCTTCGTGATAAGATCTATCTTGAAGGATTTGTTGTCAGTTGCAGTAAAGTATTCTTCATATGGTTTCCATACTTCTGTAGGAAGAATATTTAGTTTCATTACACTTCTACAAAAACCTATATCTATATAACCAATAACTAGGATTGGTCTGTGATACTTTTCTATAAGCAACTGAAGCTTGACATATGGCCGAGTGACTACTAAATTTTGAGGCTCTAGTTTGAAATAAGAATGTTTCATCATATATATTGATTCGTCATCTTCTTCTTTAAGAGAAAAGACTTCATCATCAAAAGATTCATTATCAAGAATTTCAAGCAGAGTTTCTTCGTCTTCACTAGACTATTTCTCAAAAAGAGACTCGATGTCCTCATCATTTTTATGGGTATTATAGCTTCCATGGATTGTAGGATTTTCATGTCCCTTTTGAATTTTGTTGGATCTGGGGAGCCCACTTACATGGGAGATCTACATCATGGGCCTAGTAATGAAACATACTTGTGAGCTTGGACACCACACTTCAACCCAAAACCTTAAGGCATTAGGTTTATGGGTCCCTTTTCACTTATATGTCATTCACTAACTCCATCTCTTTCCAATGTGAAATTTCTACTCACACTTGACATCTTAACAATCTCCCTCTCAAGTGTGAACTTCCACATTGGGCTTGGACTCCCCCTTGAGCGAAAACCTTTTTGTTTAGCAGCTCGAGTATATGGCGTCATCAAGAGTCCTTTTATTCTACTGGTTTGGGCCCACCAGGAGTCTCCTTGCTCTTCTTCGTGGGGAGGCAACCACGGAATCTGACTACCATCTCCATACTTGTCCCTTGTCGAAACTTGGCTCTGATAGCACTTGATGGATCTGGGAAGCCCACTTACATAGGAGATCTACATCATGGGCCTAGTGATAAAACATACTCGTGAGCTTTGACACTACATTTCAACCCGAAACCTTAAGACATTAGGTTTATGGGTCCTTTCCACTTATATGTTCTTCACTAGTTCCATCTCTTTTCAATGTGGGATTCCTATGCACATCTGACATTCAAACAATCTCCCCCTTAAGTGTGAACTTCTACATTCGGCTTGGACTTCCCCTTGAGCGAAAGCCTTTTTTCTTAGCAACTTGAGTATATGGCATCACCAAGAGCCCTTCTAATCTACTGGTCTAGGCTTACCAGGAGTCTCCTTGCTTTTCTTTGTGGGGATGCAACCACGAAATTCGACTATCATCTCTATACTCTTCCCTTGCTGAACCATTGGCTCTAATACCACTTATTAAGTTTGGCTCCTTTGTTGTTCCATATTGGTTGCTACCTCCTTGTTTAATGTATCAATACAAAGTCAAAGATTTGTATAAAAAATTTGACTATAGTTAAATTCCTCTTTTGAGGTGAGAGTTAGAAAGTTTGTTTTGGGTATTGCTTTATGGGTGTGTTGGTGTATTGAGGGATTGGGTGAGAGGAAAAATTGTGTGATTGTAAGAATTTTTCATATAGTAGATTTTCTTCTCGGTGCCCGTGATTTTTTCTCCGGTTTGAGAGTTTCCACGTAAATTCTCTTGTGTTGTTATTTTCTGATATTTTTGTCTATCAAATATCCTCGGATGTGGGTTTGGGAGGTCTAAATTCCCAACAACTGGTATCAGAGTTAGGTTTGTTTTTTCTTGAAAATTCTGAGTATACTCTGTGGTTGCAGTTTTGACTAATCTTTCACATCAGAAAAGATTTTCTTGAGAAAAGTTCATTTGGTGCGGTGGAGTTTTGGTGTGGTAGTGTGAAAGTGCATGTCTAGGAAAGTTTTAGCTAAGGAAAGACTTGGTATTTAAGTGTGTCCGTTATGACCCACCTCTCTTTCCTGGAAACTTATATTATTCATTTCTACAGTAAAATTCATCAAGGCAGAAGAGCACAAGAAAAATTTCAAGAAATAGGGCTTCGAATCCTTTTAGATTTGAGGTGGAGAAATTCAACAGGAGAATTAATTTTGTCTTGTGGCAAGTGCAAGTCAAGGACATTTTGATTCAATCGGGGTTATACAAGGCATTAAAAGGCAAACAAATCCCTGATATCAGCACTACTACTAGTGATACTGGCAAAACAACTAGTACGGACAGATCTAGTATGAGCAATGAAGATTGGGAGGATTTAGATTTGAGAGCAGCAAGTGAGATACGATTGTGTTTGGCTAAGAATGTCCTTGCAAATGTGCATGAAATATCTACAGCAAAGGAGCTTTGGGAAAAGTTTGAGGAGTTGTATCAAACAAAAATCGTCTCAAATCGGGTGTACCTAAAGGAGCAGTTTCATACACTACAGATGAGGGAAGGTACTACAATTTCAAATCATTTAAGTGTTCTCAATAGGATCGTCTCTGAACTGGAGCAATTGGAGTTCGTATAGATGATGAGGACCAAGCTTTGAGACTCATCTAGTGTCTTCCACCTTCATATGAACACATGAAATCGATTTTGATTCATAGGAAGGAGAAGATAGTTTTTTCTGAAGTTACCGGAAAACTCTTTTTAGAAGAGAGAAGACTGGGTGGTGGAAGAAATGTTCCTCTTGAAAACACAGCTCTGATGGTAGCTGGATATCGGAAGAAGAACTCCATAAAGAAAAATGTAGTATGCTGGACGTATGGACAATCTGGGCACGTGAGGAAAAAATTGTTCGAGAGATGGAGCGGGGTGGACAAGAGGCTCTGGGTTAGTTAATAGAGAGACTGACAATGTCGCTAACATTGTCTCCATGGATGATGATCTTGCTCTCTGAAAATGGGGGCAAGTACATCCTTATGGCATGCCGCTAATCCTAAAGTTGCCATGATAGAGGATGTGTTACTGTTAGCGGGTCCACAAGTTTGCACACGGGCATTGGTTTGGCATTAATGCAAGATATGTGGTGGAATTTATGTCGATAGGTGATGAACTTCTAGAAAAGCCAAACATGGGAGTTGCACCATAATTTTTTCAGCAAGATTATTTTCGACATGTACCAAAGTAAAAGGCTTGGAATTGGTTTATTTTAAGTGGATATGCTTTTATGGTGGATCATGATGCTATGAAGCATGATAATTCTCTACATTGAGAGTTATGTTATTTTCAGGAGATCTTCATTAAGGCACAGTGTGGTTGTGGGATCAACCACAGTCGCCAAGGTGGAGATTGTTGAGTTTTTGGCTCTTTTGTTGTTCCATATTGGTTGGAAATAACAATTGAAGCAAGACTCTTGCCTATATAAGGAGGTTGCTACCTCTTTATTTGATGCACCAAATAAAGTCAAGGATTTGTATGACAAATTTGACTCTAGTTAAATTCCTCTTTGAGGTGAGAGTTGGAGAGTTTGTCTTGTGTATTTCTTTGTGGGTGTGTTGGTGTATTAGGGAATTGGGTATGAGGAAAAATTGTGTGATTGTAAGAATTTTTTACATAGTGGATTTTTTCTCGGTGCCCGTGGTTTTTCTCCAGTTTGGGAGTTTCTACATAAATTCTCTTGTGTTGTTATTTTCTGATATTTTTGTCTATCAAATATCCTTGGGTGTGGGTTTGTGAGGTCTAAATTCCCAACATCATATTTCTCGGCATTTTAGCTATTCTGATGCTCGTTTGGTTCTTCACAGTCCCGATTGCTTTGCAGATCGTGCTCAAAGCCATCTCGATCGTTGAATAAATGCTCTTCCTACAATGATCTAACCACTATCAGGCGCTGAACGCCTATGTTTCTTCCCTAGATTATTTGAGCGTAAGAAAGGTGTAAAGAAAATGAGTGGGAAGTTAATTTAAAGGGAAAAAAAGTAAACAAGAAAGAGTGGGTTACGGAGAGGACGTGGAGGGATAATTAATGTAGATGAGATACAAGGTAAGGGAAGGACAACTATCAAGTCTAAGGTGTCTGGACTGTGGATGCTTGTGTTGCGCATGTCTGAATGGAGAGAAACCCAATTGTTAATGTTGGTGTAGTTGATAAACAAAAAGGTTTTGATACTTTACTTGTCTGATGGATGATAACAGTTGTAAGTGAACTGAACAATAATTAGATATGTCTTATGGTATATGCTAAATATCTAGGAATTTACATTCGGTTTAGTTTTTAAAACATTGGTTATTAATTAATTTCGTTCCTAAAAACATACAATAAGGTGCCTAATAAACTCCATTGATACTTTTCCCGGATAATTACTTGGTAATTGATGTAAAATTCTCAAAATCTTACAAATAATTCTCTGAACATATCACATAAATGATGATAATTACAATTTGGAGTATTTTAACAATATAAGAAATTCAAATCACTGTATTATTGAAAAGAACACAATCATGATTAAAAAAAGAAGGATAGTTACATAATACGAATGTCAAGTAAGAACTAAATTTACAAATTTATTCTGCATCATTCATTTTTAAATAATAATACAATCAAGATGGGTGCTAGCTAGGCAGTATACGGGATATTAAATATCTTGAGGAACTTGAGCAGACCGTAATATGAAAAGAAGATGCAGTAATATATGTAAGGGGTGAGAATTCTTTCGACAGACTTCTCGGCTGAAGGAATTATCAAGGGAAGAGAAATGACTAAAATAATGAGGAGGCAGAAGTCGACAACGCTTACGAGCCATAAGCAGATATAGTTTATCCCTACTGCTATGACTGCAGCAACTGAGAATGCGAGGCACAGGCAGTAAATGGCACCCAAAATCATTATAGATGCAAGCCACACAAAAGCTGTAGTCAATTTCACATAATATAGTTGTGCCCAACAAAGAATGAGAGAAGCTATTACTGAGAAGTTGAAAGCTCCCATGTCGAAGATAACATAGACTAGCTGCAGGTTTTCAATGTTCTCTTTTGACAGATTGTTTCCAGTGAGACTTAAATCGGAGTAAAGCACTTTATGCAAAATTAGAGCCTTATCTTTAGCATCATCTTTTCCAGGTAAAGTCACACAGCCAGCAAAAGCTACACCAGCTACCAATACAGCTACCACAAGAAGACTCGATATAGAGTTATTCACTTGTTCTCTAGGCACAGGCTCATGTCGAATACGTACTTCATTTACTAACTTCGGTCTAGATTTAGTATAGAAGTAAAAAACTGAAAATGTGAGCATCTGCAAGAGAAGCACAATATGAAATAGGTTAACGATATATTTTCGTCTAGGCTGTTACTTCTTGCATTAGAATCATTGCTATTGCTACGTATGCACATTCACTAGTGATTTTAGTAAAAAAACTAAAATTCCCTTTTTTGTTATTTTTTACTATGTGCAGATCCTATCCAACTTTATTTGCTGGTGAATCCTCTATTTATAAGCAACTGAAATGTGATACGAGTAAAATAGGGAAAGTTGCAGCTTATAGGCTTTTGCATTAAAAAGTCTAGGAAAAAGTGAACACAGAAAAGACTAAGGAGCCATACAGCCTCATAAAAGTTCATGTTGCCTGTCCTGGCCCCCGAGGTCCGCTCTTTGCCTCCACCCTCAACCTGTCCCCACACAATTGCTTTAGTATAGACTTGTAAAGTCAAGAGATCATTAATGGTGTAATGCAATTAGCATTATGTAAGATGAATTATGCAGCTGTTATCATACATATAAGGGAAAATATAACAGTATTATAAAATTGTAGTACATCTATTGAAGTTTGATTAAGAGAGTTGTTTCAAATTTTCTAGTCCGTAATCAATTTTGATCACATTATATGTATCTAATTATAGCCTACTAGACTCTAGCTTAAATTTGTTAAAATCAGACTGACACAGAGATTGTAAATAAAATTATTTTATTTTATTGAAATTAAAATTAAAATTATGAATGGAATTATATTATTTGAGTTTATTTTTAATTATTTGAATACAACTTTTAAATTATTTGAGTATTATTTCATCTTTTAAGTATATAAAATTCATATATATTTTATAGTCAAAATATTGAAAGATGTCTATGATGTACCATGCAATTTAATAGCCCTCTTTTTGATATTATTTTAAAAGCATACATACTGCCATGTACATTTTGTAACCTGATTTACATTATTATAAGTTAAGGCTTAGTCATATAATACTTATTTTTTAATAATTCTAGAATAATTAGTTGGAACAATTATTATATATATATATATGCTTACCTGTACATAGGACTGGTTTGACCCTTCTATTTCCTGATTTTTGTCACTTCCATCTGCACACGCCTTTGGTTTATGCTGGAAAATTGAACAAAGAAATGTGCAACATTGAAAATTGTATATTCACATTAATATACGTAAATCTTATTTATATTTTGTTACTTAATTTGTACATTTTCGTATTGTATTAAATACATAATTGGATTTATTAATTTGTGTACGAATGAATGCAAAATTATACGTATACAAGGCGAACAATGCACACGTCATACCTCTTCCCTAGAAGCAGTGAATTTGGTTTCCAATGTTTCAGATTGCTTCCAGGCAATATTATAAGCTGTCTGTCTGTTGTTGTTAAGAATTTCACTCTTAATCTCTTTGTGTCGGAGAAGAGCATGCACTACCATACATTGCCCATTTATGGCTGCCAAGTGTAGAGGAGTGTTTCCATCCTCATCCTGTTCATTGGCAACGTTACGGAACCAGGGCTCTGCCATTGTAGACTCAACAAACTTCCAGTTCCCAGAAGCCGACGCAACGTGAAGAATGTTTTGCCGGCCTTTCCTGTTGACGCATTCCGATTTATCGTAGAACGCATCAAGAAGCTTCTTTACTATTTTAACATGCCCTTCTATGCATGCAGTATATATTGGATAGTGACCCTGATTGTTGCATTGAAATTGGCACTCCGGAATTTTTGATAAGAGGGTGACTATCCCCCTAATCTTACCCTTTGAAGCTGCAAAATGAAGTAGATTCCCCCCGTTTTCGTCTCTTAAGCGCAGTAGCTCCAACTTTCTTTGAGCTATTGTGGATAGAGTATCTGAAATTTAAATGGAAGAATAACTTTTGTTTATGAAGAACAATTGAATCTCGTAAGACAATCGTTAAAAATCGACCCAAGACACATGTAGCGCATGCATGATAATCAATTACTCACCCATATCATCCTTCAGAAGAGCAGCAATGGCGGGGGAACTTCCTTCAAGCTTGTGGGCCGAGTTGGAATCATTTTGTATAACATCAAGAAGATAACCAAGCATTTTACAATCATGCTCTGCCGCCAAATACAAAGGAGACTTACCTTCACTGTTCTGATAATAGCAAGCGTCCGGGAATTCTGGAGATAAGATTTTGACGATGTCGGTTAGTCGAGAATTGATTACTGCCTCATGCAAAGCAGTGTTTCCTCTTCTGTTCTTCATTCCCAGAAGTCTCTCGCTTGACTTGTTCGCTTTTGCATGGTTCAAAAGTATTCTAATGATGCCGAAGTTGTCTTTTCCCTCTCTCACAGCAAGATGAAGTGCGGTGTCACGCTGGAAGTTGGTCTCCAGCATTAAGAAAGGGAAATGACGAAGTAGAAGCGAAGTGATGCCTCTACATCCACTTCTAGCCGCTAAATGAAGCAATGAGTTTCCGCTGGGACTTACTTGCTGTGACATGATCGGAAGAGGTAGGTTTTTTGTTTCATAGACCCGTTCAAGCTTTGTAACAAATCCGACAATGTCATCTTGCTGAACTTGTTTGTATAGCTCCTCTTGCATGAAATCAGACCTATCGTCTTTTTCCAGCACCTGTACTGGTTTTGCCTTCAATATTTCTATCCTCTGGTCTATTCCACTCCAGTAATCTTCGTACCTTGCCATTTTGATCAATTTTCTCTATTGAGATCGTTCACACACTAAGTGTCCTTGCTTGTTGTTTGAATCTACTGAAATGGAGGTTTTTTGGTTCAATATAAGAACAAAAGCTATCATTGGATACTTAACTTTGCTTGTAAGTTGTAAGGCCAACACGACTCATTCACTTTATAAGCTTGATACCTACCATTAACTTTTAGTTTAAACTCATTCAAAGAGGTTCATATATTCTTCGGAAATTTATATTAACCATATCAAAGCTATTTCAACTTTACAATGAGTTCACAAAATTGAACAAATTACAGATTGACTAAATTACAATTCAGGATTATAAATTCCAGCTATTTCTGATGCCTATAGATTAGGTGTACTGAGCAGTTTTAGCAATGATAATAAATAATTTGATCCGATTGGTGATATCTTCAACTATTTCATCCCTTTCTTTCCGCAAAGAGTAGATTATTGTTGTAAAACCAATTTTGTACATAACTCCATCATGTACCTTTATCTTAGCAATTTGATTGATCCAATTTAAAGTTGCTACCAAATCATAAGAAGAACAATTATTTGTAAGCAAGCGTAAAATTATGCTCCACACTGCTTTGAAATATCTGCATTGAAAGAATAAGTGTTTCTAATCTTCTTCAACTTCTTTGTACAACACACATATTGAGTCAAATGAGCCAAACCATCTATTCTGGGTACGTATCACATTCTTGATAATTAACCACGTAAATATTGAGACTTTTTAATTAAGGGAATTCTTCCACTTTTGTCAGCAGTGTTTTATAACAAGATTTGTTAGTGAATACTCCAACAGGGTCAGGTGTCCGGGTGACTGTGTCCTCCCTTCCCAATTGGTAATATGAAGGAAATATTCCATTATCAAGTTGAATCCTCTCAAGTTGCCACTCCATTGTCCATAATTCATCAGAGGATACTTTTGCATTGAGAGTAGGATAATTCACTCCTTTGAATAAGAGGACTATGCTACAAACCAGTTGTCAAATCACCCCAAATGTATTCTCCATTACCCAGCTCATGCTTGATCCAAGGGTGCCCAACATCTCTTAATTTCAACATTTTGTAAAAAAAAACCAAGAGTATTCCCGGGTAATAGATAAATGTTAGAAGTTATCATTCTTGAGATAAGTCTCAGGCATCTATTTTTATCCAAATTGCAGATTTATCTTCAGCCTCCAAAATCTTTTTCATAGGAGTACATTTTGCATAAGTGGAACGGGAATTATCCCTAATCCTCCGCGCTTCTTAAGAAAGTTCACTCCATTTTCGTTTAGCTTTTTCAGAATTGTCAGTTTATTGTTTCCGTAGAATAATTACCGATCGATGCATATAATAAAATAATGTCCAGCCAGTATATATTTGGAACATTCTTACACATACTTTTCTTATTAAAAAGAAAAAGGTCAGCAGTCCCCTAGTTTGCCACCTTAATCTTACACATACTTTTCTTATTAAAAAGAAAAAGGTCAGCAGTCCCCTAGTTTGCCACCTTACATTTCAAATACGTACGATTTTAGCTCCGTATTTAAGTACACTCGGTGGACAAATTGCATCATCATTAGCTAGACGAATGTAATCTAGATACTAGGGTGCTCTGCTGTTAAGAAAAGAACTCCGAGTGTGAGGTACATGTTGTGCGAAGTATATTCGGTCACCCACTAATTGTTCAAGGCATGGAGTATTCCATCCCCTAGGCACAAGAAACAAAAATCCAAACTTGGGCGTGACCAAAGTGACTGCTCACTTTTTAACGCTAACGAAAAATGGAGAAAGTAAAAGCAAACTTAATTTTAAGCTTGAGATTTGCCCTATATATAGACCAAAATCGGTCAAGTCATATTTTATTTAAACAAGCATGTAAAGTTTGGCACGTGTACACCACTTTCTTTTTCCATAGCCTCGAAGCCGCTGGAAACAATTACATATGCTACAAAACTGTTTCCTTAGGCCACAATATAGACTTACAACAAAGCCACTCTTTTAATTAAAGAATCTGATCTTTAACTCTGTTCCCAGAGTCGCACTTTTAATTGCTTTCTGTCTTTCGTACAGCTTTCGTGTTTCGCGAGGGTAGAACAGTGACAAAACGCAAAACACGCACGGTGGCGTTAAAAATTGGAAACTCTATTGCATTATGGCCCTGGAAGGGGGGACGGGATTTATCTGGCTAAACTTATTCTGTGTATGCACACTAAAAGAAAAAAAAAATCATCGTTTCTATTTAAATTTCAAGTGACTCACTTATATAAACATAAATATCCTGTGACACTCGGTCTTGAGTTTTTTATTTTAATTTTAATTATCCTTTCTATTTAAATTTTAAGTGACTCACTTATATAAACATAAATATCCTGTGACACTCAGTCTTGAATTTTTTATTTTTATTTTAATTATACTAATATTAGTTTAATAAAAATTAAATTAAATTAAATTTTAATTATGCCATTATTAATGCTATAAAAATTAAAATTAAAATGATAATGATAAAAATAAAAATAAAATAATTGAATACTTAAGTCACACAATAATACATTATTCTTTTTCTTAATTATTTGGTTTATTTCACAGACGTGACACTTAAATTAAGCCTATGATACTTTTTTATATTAATTTTAAATTTTTAAATAAAATTTAAATAAATTGATGATGTTATTCACTGATAAAATCAGTTGATATAATTCACTATTAGCTAACTGCTAATAGAATCAATTATAAGCTAATGCAATAAGCTGATTGTCAAGCAGGCCTTTAACATCAACAAATAAAAGTTCTTTTCAAATTTTAAAATATAAAAACACAAACTATTGTTATCAAATATCACAACATAAGAAAACATAGTTATTCTATAATTAATTAAAATAGCCTAAAAATTCTTAATTTGGTTATGGTTAAACACATTAATAATAGAAAGTTTATAAGGGATTAGTAAAGAAAAAGTTTGTATTTTTTATTTTAAAATTTGAATTCTTAAATAATTAAAAGCATGAAAGACTTAAATCCCCGTACTATTTTGCTAATTTTAAGACATGTCTCTATTTTTATAAATTATTTTAAACTACTTTGCACTATTAAAAATTTTAAAGGGGTATTATTTTAAATGTATATCATGTTGGACCAATAGTGGTTGACAAATTAAATCCTTCTATGTTTTGATAATAATAAAATGTATAGAATTAGTTAAGAAATAATTTCAGATATTTTGGATTGATATTCAATTAAATGATTCATACAAATCAAGTTTGACACATTCAAGATATTGACAAAGTACAAGAGATTATTCAAGATCATGGATGAAGAGATTACACATTCAAACTAGTATTTCAACAAACAAAGCTTGAAGATTATGTAAGATCTGTCATGAGATCCAACACTAGTCGACTAAAATGTGGCAAGTCGACTAATAAAATCAGATATATCAATTGGGGCATGAAACAAGTCGACCAACAAGTTACAAGTCAACTATTAATCAGTTGGATAGGTGCAATAGTCAACTATTATCACACTAGTTGACTATTCGAAGAGCGGAGATGAAACTCGCATGAAAAACGTTGGTACTAGTCAACTATTCTTTGATGACAAAGCTGACTATAATGTACTAGTCGACTATTACACTTCGACTAGTCGACTATCAGGTGCAACTGAACAAAATTGACTATGTCAATTGATTACAAACGGGAAGAAAATCATATTACAATAGCTATGAGCAATCTACAACG
>JAOSBK010046233.1:0-18712 GCA_027568895.1 Erythroxylum shatona | reverse complement strand
ATACAGAAAATGAATATTTCAAATACTCACACTGTCATGGCACACCATTTAATCAATGCAAATTAGATCATATATAAGCCCATACAGATGCATATCAGACTCCACATTCATTATCAATGTTGTGATCGAGTGCCTTTCACATACGGATAAAATTACTAGCCCATTGGACTTAGTTAGAAACAATTATCATGGAGCACAGCTCAACGTGCAGAATCAGTAGTCAAGGAGAAAAGCTCTGCGTGTAATCGCTTTCATAGTGGTTACTCCAGTCACAACGCCTTTATCTGAGCATGCATTTTATGAAATGCTCGAAGTTCAGATTATGCCATGTATAATAGTCATATATAATGCACAGTCAAAATCTTATAATCATCGAACCTAAGTCCGGCATTCAACTTTCGTTGAGAATTCACATAGCATTCAGAATCTTAAGGCAATCAAGCAATTCCAATATATACCCAACTATTTAACTCTTCGAACTTCGAGTCTGGAATTCATAAACAATCGTAACAGTTCAATATTTGGCAAAATCAAATCAAATTAATCCTCCAGAATCTCAAGGTAATCAAGCACTTCCAATACATACCCAACTATTTAACTCCTCAAACTTCGAGTCTGGAATTCATAAACAATCGCAACAATTCAATATTTGGCAAAATCAAATCAAATTAATCCTAGGAAATTAATCTAAGTTGACTTATTGTACGCTCCAAGAAGCTATTACCTGGATGGTCCGGCAATGTCTGACTAACGTTCGATGTGCTCCTCTAAAACATACATAACACATTTACAATGTATCACACTTTTGTACTAATGTGAGTATTCCTTTATGCATAAGTACTTATATATAAAATATGCACAATGCATGTTCACTGACAATTTCGGGATACTTTATTATGATCCTTATCAACAATTCATTCAGATATCAAAGCCCTCATTAATATTATGTATATTTATAATTGGACCAAAACAAAATAATGTCAAAACAATTTCATAATTTCATTGACCACTTCATTTTTTTCTTCTAATACACATACGGGTCAATTTTGCATACTAAATCTGATAAAGTAAATGGCAAAATTAGGCAATACTTTCTTTTGAAAAATTGTTTAATCATTTCTTAAGTTTCTAATGACTCTAAGATCATCCAATTTAATTTAGTATTCTATGAGTTATGCTCACAATACCACAAATTGTGTATATTTGAACTTTTGGCTAGTACATGATCATACCCTCGAATTGTACAACTCATATCTTTCAGCTCAGATATCAAAAAATTACAAACTTAATACCAATTGAAATATAAAAGAATAAACTATAACTTTTGTGAAGACATATTTGCCTGATTCAGCCTATATCAATACAGTTTATTCAATAACAACAGAACCTGATTTCTGTTCCTAGTAGTGCTACTGCCTAAGCCAAGACTTACTTTCAAGCTCAATTTCAAGACCCTTAAGGACAGAATTCAAATTCAATTGCTTTCTTAAAATTTGTAGCCAAATGCCTCTAGTTCAATTTAAAACAAGAATCATTTCACTTGGAAATCTATAGATCAAAATATAGCCAAAATACCAAAGCATGTTTAGTAAAACATTCTAGTTATCAAATTCCAGCACACTTCAGCATTTTCATCCTAACACCCACTTTCAGGATAACTTTGCGTGATCTTTATGACAAGAAAATTGGTGTATTTCAGTAACACTTTCTAGACATTTGTTCCACTATGTTTCCAGTTTCTAATAACACTAAAATTGTACAATTTGATTTAGTATACTAAAAGTTATATCCAAAAGAGTTCAGATTGTTTTTAAACTGTAACAGAATTCCTAACTCTACTTCTAGCTAGATTTTGAAATTCTTAGAGAAAGAATTAACATTTGGCTTCTTCAACAAAGTTGTATCCATATGTCTCTAGTTTATTCTGAATAAAGAATCAACTCTTTTAGAAATACATAGATCAAGTTATAATCAGAATATCGATACATGTTTAGTGAAAAATTTCTAGTTCATAATATTCCAGCACACTTCCATATCAACATCTTATATAATCTTTCCTAATTAAATCATCATAAATTCTCTATCATAACATGCTATGAACATCAATCATTTACTTACTTGATTAGTTCAAATATCAACTCAAAAGTCACTCTAAATCAGTACTCTAAACATGCAGAATCATCACACATTTAAGGTGGAAACTTGAAAGATTTCAGCTAGGACATGGCAACTATATTCTGATTCTCTACTTAACTTTGTGAGGCTAAAATATGGATTATTTTTGCAACAATTAGGCATAACCAGAAGCAAAATTAGGGAGTTGAAAGAAGAGAGTTTCGGTGATGTGTGTGAGAGAAGAAAAAACAAGAATGGGCTGAACCAAATTTGCTCCTATTGAAAGTTACACCTAAGGTGTTAGGTGTCATCTAATGGAATGGCCATATGTCTAAAGGCATGTTCAACATGTATCAACTATATATGCTTCCATATGTCACCATTAAAGCTAGGTCACATGTCATTTAAGTACAGCAGCCACTTGTCCATTTATCAATGCCATTTGTCATCAACTTACCAGCCCATCTGTCACATAATGATTGGTCTACTTGTCAATTCATTACTAGTCCATTTGTCACCAATTTAACTATGCTAAATGTCACTCAATTATAGGCTAAATCATTCAAATTTTTCATGCATCAATTTATCCTATCACTTAGCCTTTGTCCTAGTCCAAGTGTACCCCAAATTTTTGAAATTTTCTAAAGTTCACCAAAATTTTCGAAACACAAGTAGCAACACTAAATCAGTTTTTTAAACATATTTAAACCACAATTCTCAATATAATCACATTTATAAATCAATTATACCAGGAAAAATGTCAATAAATGCATGTACAATCATATTCATGTGCAATAATCAAAATTCTCATGTATGTGCAAAAATATGCAAAGCATGACATGTATTTTCTAATTTCTCATAATTCACTATTCTCACCTTAACACAGGTAACGGGATGCTCTATAAAGAATTATCATTATAAGATTCCACAATTTTGATGAAATTCCCATCCTTGCTATGTATTTGTGATGTATCTTCCTAAAAATATATTTTGGTATACTGCTACTTATGGGAACTTCAAAAAAGTGATTAATTGGTATCAAACCAAAAATTTGAAATTTATATGCTTTTTTATATTATTTAGGTATTTTAGTTGGTCTCCTGCACTTGGACTTTAAAGGACACTTTTGCTTGTGAATTATTAGCTTCTTTCGACCACTTAATATTTGTAAAAACCAATTTGGGCTCTTCAATTCCATAAGCTCATTATAATATCCTCTTTTTAATTGTTTTCTAGTAAATTGCCACAATTTCCTCTAAATTAAGAATGGCTTCCATTGATAGTTGATAGCTACTTTAAATTCTATCATTTTATCATCCTCATCTAGCTGCAAAATCATGTTGAAGTCAAGTAACTCCTAGTCCATTTTAACCTCTATGTATACTTTTGCGAATCCAATAAGTTTTAGTGATGCAGTTGCTTCATCTAGATATAAAAGCTTACCAATGAAGCTTGTTAAATAGTTTAACCCCATTTTTACCAACACTCTAAATGGACATTATGAAAATTGTCACATATTAGGACAAGCATTAGCTTAAGCTTCTCCAAGTCAAAAATAGGTCACCATTTTTTTTAAAAATAGCTTATTATTGATATGCAATGACCCTATTTTAGTTAGTTTCTTCATACTTGCATTAAATGTGAACTTAAAGATGAGCATATGTTGTTTATTTATAAGGAACTCCTCTAAACCGACTTTTTTTTCATTAATGTCAAGCTTATATGTTCGTACTTGAGAAAGTTGACCTTTTATCCATGAAAAACCCAATAAGTGTGGGTGACCACTTTAAGGCACTAGCTCTAAAAACTTCTAATGGAGGAGTTATAATGTTTCCAACCTCTATTATAGAAGTGAGGTAAGTACCTTAATCTGCCAAAAGGAGTTGAGTCCTTTGCGATTTACTTATAAGTGGTTCTCACCTCTAAAGCTTGGGTTGCACCCTTATTATATGGAAAAGATGTTGTTGCTAGGAGGGCACTAGGTAGAGAAATATCTAAGTAGGAAGATACAAGAGGAGTAGAACTCATGGCCTTAGGGAGAATAGTGATGGATGTGGTAGTTTAAGGAGTTGACTTAGAGTAAAGGAGAAAAGGTCGAGTGGAAGATAACTCTAAAAGCCTTAGAAGCGAAATGGGGAAGCTCTGGGGAGAGAATTTTTCATTGTTTTGAATGTCGATACCTTACATTATAAGAAAATAGTTTTATACAATGGGTAGGAAACAACTTAGCTAAAAGGTCTATTATATAAGTAAAAGGTCACAAAGCATAAACGAATAACTAGAGATTCGTTGTGAAGGGGACAACTAATCTAGAAAGGAGAAGAGATCTTAAGCTAGGACTCTAAAAAAGGAGCATACAAGGGATGTGATCTTGTGAATTGTTGGAAGATACATAAGGAAAAAAATAAGCTAAGAAACGAGAGAGAGAGAGAGAGAGAGAGAGAGAGAGAGAGAGAGGAGCTTTTTTGTAAATTAGGATGTTTAAGGTTTTTGATGAGCTAAAAGTTTAAAATTTTTAATTAAGGAACTTATTCAAAGAAAGTGATTTTTAAAAATAGCCATCTAAGTTAATAAATCAAATGTAAGTAATAATAGAGAGATTATTGACTTATTTAGTATTACTATTACTTTTAATTGACAAAAACACTGGTCCATTGAAATTAAAAAAGATTAGGGTAAAAGCATTAATTTTCTTAAGGTTACATCAATTCCTCAAAAACCTTTATGATATAAATTTAATCATCTTATCTATCGTATTTAAATTATTTTAAATTAAATATTTATATATTATAAAAAATAATTATGACTGAAAATGTGATGAATAAGTTAATAATTAAAATCTATAAATTAATATATTTCATATATACTTTTTAAAATATTTTTATAATATCTCTTGTAACGTAACTGTTCATGTCAAATTTTAGAATTTATGATATACCTCAATGTAAAGAATAAATTTAATTTTTTATAAAATATGAGTCAATAGAATTTTGAAAATTTGATAAAATAATAAAAGGATTGATTTTTTTATTAAATAAACTAATAAAGTTTTATTGTTAGAAAGACCGTCGTCACTCTCGTGGGCAAACCCTCACATAGCACTTTTACTGTGAGCAGATAAAAGGTCAATTACTTCGATTTCGGCATTGATATTGGTGCCAGCAATTCAATTTCATCGGACTAAGAACAAGGTATTGAGTTCTGAATGATGATGGGTGGTGGTGAATTAAAATATGAATTGTCCCAAAATGCTTATATAAAGTTAGTTCTCCACGCCCTCAAGCACCGGACCACGGCGGTCAACGGCCTTTTATTGGGCCGAGCGAATGGCGATGACGTGTTAGAGATTGCAGAATCAGTGCCTCTCTTCCACAATCACCTCAGTCTACTCCCTCCCCTCGAGATCTCCCTTATCTTGGTAATTTTTTCTCTTCTCTCTGATGGGATATATTATGCAAACACTTTATTATTGCCGTTTCCAATTTCATTGAATTTGACGTTACAGAACAAATGGGTTCCTTTTCTTAGGAAAAAAAATTAAGGTGTGGGAATTTTTGATTTGGCAGAAAGAGGTTTGTTATTCACTACTTGGCGTGCTTTCGATGGTGATCTAATTGAAGACTAAATGGTATTCTTTTGGTTTGGCTTTGAAATGTATTGAACAGATAGAGGAGTACTGTGCTACTAAAGGGCTTGGCGTAGTTGGATACTTCCACGCGAATGAGAGATTTGATGATTCGGAGCTTGGCAACGTTGCCAAGAATATTGGTGATCACATCTCTCGCTACTTTCCCCAAGCCGTGATTCTTTTGGTATGTATCGGCTTATTTTTGGATGATATTTTCATTGTGTTTCATTTGCAGGGATTTGTCATTTGATTTATATGACTTGTTCTGTAGTTAGACAACAATAAGCTTGATGCTTTACCCAAGGGGAAAGACGGGGGCCCTGTTATGCAGGTTAGTTTTTTTTTCAATCTACCTAGAAAATATGATGGATACAAATATTCAATTTGCGTCGCAGTTTTTAACAATTGATCGAGTCTACAATGAGTGTTAAGAAGTGACTTCTGTGTCCCATTGTTGATAATACCAGGTTGCACTTTGAGACGTCTGTTAACATATCCATTATCTGTCGTTGGGATTTTGTTTGAATTAATATTTTCTTATATGTGGTATTGTATCGACTAGTTTGGATTCCTTAGGAGAGTGAAGGGAGGGATGGGGGATGAGAAGTAACTACTGATTCTGCTAAAGCTGGAAAGCAAACTTGAAATCTGTCCATGTTCCAAGGGAACCTCTAGGCTGATCTGCAACGAAATTAAAGATTCTGGTATTTTTGAGGCACCAGAACAAGTCCATATTCCTGGTTGTATACTAATTAAAAGTAACACAAGTTTCTAAAGCACACTGTCATACACCGTGATTGAAGCGTCATGTTTAAAGCGAAACAAACTAGTGGAAGGAACATTTCTTTAAGTGATTTTTTGTCAAACTAGTGGAAGGAACATTTCTTTAAGTGATTTTTTGTCACTGAGTTGGCTACCTGTTATTCTATCTGAAGTTACACTATTTTTTAATTTGTCCTTGAACCTTCAAGTGCTATTTGATTTGCCTATCGAGTACTTCCATAAGTTCACACGTGTAACACTAAAAGGTTCATTTTACCTTGGGCAATTCATTTATATTGTTTATTTGCTTAATGAAAGAAGTCATATTCGTTGGTTGTTTTTGCTAATGTTTATTGACTAGAACCAAATACACTTTATTTTTATGTCAATTGACAGAAACATACATACATTGCAATTGGGTTCTCGATGAACTACATGAATGCATTCATATAGTTTAATCCATATGGTGAATCGTTACAGAATAGGATATGATATTTAATGAAGCAAAAGTTGTGAACCTCTCATGCTACTTGTTTTGTCTATCTATCATGCTTATAAGAATGAGGGGCATGTTGCTGAATGCCATTCAGCTACTTTTCCTCTGATCTTATATGTTCAAAATTTCCCAATTTTCTCCATAATTATGGTTTCCTCAAGCAGTGAGCTTTAATGTACTTTCCTTGTTCGCATAGCATTACACAAAAGATGCATACAAGAGCTGGAAGTTTGTTGGATCGAATGGAGGCAACCATTTGATTATAAAGGAGCCAGCAGCAAATACTTTTCTGTTGGATTATATTTCATCTGAGAAGTGGCATGGATTGGTAGATTTTGAGAATCACCTTGAGAATGTAACCAAGTAAGTTTGGTCTGTATGTGCGTCTTATGTATTTAAATATACATGTTTCATCGTATATAGAGCTTCATGTTGACGAGTGTAAACCTTGTCTGCAATTTGTTCTTCCTACAGGGACTGGCTGAACCTAGAGCTCTTCAAGTAAAGTGGGGACTGAACTCTGAATTGTGACCATCTGTTCCTTTGGTAGTAGTCGGGTGACGTTGATTCTTGATAGTCATTCAGGGAAACATAGTTGAAATTAAATGACATGCATTGGTGGTTACCTTTGAGGCTTTCCATTAATCTGAAATTTACTGAATTCGCATATTAGTTAAATGTTGACCTTTGATTAATATTTAATTCTTACTGGGTAGGAATTTATTTTCTTCTTAATTGATTGAAGCCCTTGTATTGTGTGAAATAATGCTCCAGCATTACCAGTTATTTGACTGACATTTGATCATTGCTGACAGCTGTATTTAATATTTCCAACACATCATTCATTTGACCTAATGGCAGCCTGTGGAACGTTTTTAGATTGTGTCTAGTATAAAGGCTTGTCATCTATCCAAAACTATTTTAAAGTAGCACCGAGGTTTATTTCAGGCAGCTAAACATGAAATACTTTATACTTTTTGACAACTTTAAATCACCTTGGCACTTCATTTAGTTTAGCAAAAGGAAATGATCTCCACACGTCTATGAACCTTTGGTTTTCATCCCGTACGAACTCAAAATCTCCAATTCCAAGCAAAGCATAATCAACAATTAGAGTTATTTAGTAATCGGGAACACGTCAAATTCAGAGGGTGTGATCATATTGGCAAAGCCAGATAGTATCTCTGGATATGTAAGATTTTTTTCGGATGGTATCTCATTAAATAGATTATTATTTTCCAAGTGCAAAAAATAATCCGAGCTCGGGTGATTATTGCCTATATTGGTCTGTTTTTCTCATTCATAAGGCAGTTGTGTAATTAAATCTAGAGAACATCTCCTAGGTTATCTAATAGCTAAGGTTAATTAATGAGCTCTTATTAATTAACTATGACTTAAGAAAAAATCGAGATTAACAAAGCTTGTTATTAATCTATGATTAACAGTTCGAAGAGAGATGTGAAGACAACAATTCAATGAAATATGTTTAATTTGATTTATGATTATTGAAAATTCACATCTGGATTTTTTTTTATTTTTATGTTCGATTATTTGACCATTAGAAGCCTAGCAACCAACATGTATTCATCAAGGAACAATGAAGAACACGGATCAGTGGTCTGCAGAAGGTGATATCAAATGAGCAGGCAGAAAGAGTTGATGAATTTGGATGTCTTGTGAGAATCGGGAATGATAAGAGATTTAAACAATGGAATGTCATTATCCCAGTGAATGAAATGGAGCTAGAATCTAGTTCGGATGTTAGTAACAAAAATGATGTTTTGAAGCCATTTTAGGTGAAATCAACTGCGTGCATCGACTTCAAAAAGAGCCTGTGCCACTGGCGGCGCTACTAGCACGTGGAGAAGTGCATAACCATAACGAAGAGACTAGGAAACTAAACGAACTGTTAAATACCATATTTGGCTTTATGAATGTGCTTTAAATGCAGAAGCTCCTGGAATTCAATTGTTCAAATCTCCTCCAGGGAACCACACAAGCAGCAACTTTTAAGGCTACAGAACCCTACTCAATGCTCATAAGAATCTTAAGTTGAATCAATGGTCTCAGTCCAGAAATATAAACCATACGAACCATCTCACCCTCTCAACTACTAATTCAGAGATATTACCAAAGCATACATAGAGCATCTTTTCAACTGGGGCCATCTTGAGGGTGATTGATGCAACAATTTCCTACTCAACACTTGAACAGTTTCATACTTTGGACATAATCTACAGCTTTCCCCTATAAAAATTCTACACAAGAATGTCTAGTAACTTGCTGCTTGATGTAGCAGAATGAAAAATACACGTACTGATTTGCAGATAGAGTGGGAAGAATTTATCAGCAAACATAGACTAGAAGCTAAAATGATTACTAGGATATCTTTCTACGAACAATCTCTATACAAAAACCCCGTATCCAACAATTTAAATTGATTCCACAAAGGAAAACCACTGGTTACTTATTCCACAGTGCTCTCCCTTACAATATCTCTCATCTGGGTCCTCATGTACCTCAACGGCCAGAGACAAATAATGAGTTTGCAGCTATTTGGTTCCCTTCGGCTTGGACTCTTCTCACCTTTGCTTTGTCAACACGTGCTCGCCTAAAAGCTTCTTGGATATGTCGGTCATGATCTTTTAGCATCTGATCCATGTTCCCAGATGGCACAAGCAACGGACCAGAATAATGAATTTTGTGGCCTTTTGACCCATATCCAATCTAGAAGGAAAAGGTCAGACAAAATATTAATGAACCAATCGTAAATTTCGGTTGAGAAGTAAAACTTCAAACACACACAGTCATGCACACACACACACACACAGACTTAAACATTGTCAAAACAAACATGTAAGATGCAGTCCAAACCAAAAACCAGATATACACTTGCATTGAAACAAAAGTCACTGAGAATTAGGAAAAATGGAGGAAATGAAAATAGCATTTAGGTTAGCAAAATATCATCCATGCTTCCAATCCGGATTATGTACTTCCAAACTATTGTAAGAATTAAATGATAAAAAGGACTGTCAAGTATTACTGAAACTACTTACAACAACAGGATCTTTACTGGTATTTCTTCCATCTTCCTTTTGGTAAGACCCTGAAACACCCTGCATATGATGCTTTTGATCTGGCAAAATGGAAGATTCTGAAGCTTCCTTGAATGATCCAGGAAACCTAGTCATCAATTTTGGCACTTCGGGTTGAGATGTGCCAGTGTGGTCTCTGCGATCTTCTGATAATAAACTCCTCCTTGCTGCCACTATTCCAGACATTGTAGATATGTCAGCTCCAGTAGAAATTTTCGGAGCATCATCTGAGTTTCTACTAGCCTTTGCCCATGCAGCACGATGAGCCAAGGGGCCAGAATGGGATGCTCTTTTATGCTGATGACCCTGGCTATCTAGATTCAATTCGGTGATTTGTGATGGTCTAGGTGGATCAATAGGAAATCCAGAAGCAACTTCTTCTGGATGAGGATTAAACTTCTCACTTCGGCTCTTAGAATTTGACTGAACTTGTCTTCTCTGAAATGAGAAAATTAGATAAAAACACAGGAAAGTCATATTTAAACTGAATTTACAGAAGTATTGGATAAAAATCACAGAAACTTGATTACATATTTATATCACTATCACATAGGGCTTCTGCAACTCAGAAAAAGGAAGATCCAGGATGTCATAGCATATGGCCTGATGTATCATAGTGAGAGAGAAGCAAGGATATGTTTTATTTCACTTGGTTGATCAATGCTAGAGTTTAGAGGAATGTATTGTGGGAACTGAATCGCCCGCATCTCACCTACCTTAACCCATACTCAACACACATGCATAAAACTGATAGGTAAATCAATCAAAACAAACAGATATGGTAGTGAAGATCATTATGCATGGTTCAGTCATTGCTAGTACATTACAAGAGTGCATTATGTTACAAGGAAATGCTGTACTAGCGTACCAGAATTGATATTCTTGGTTACCTAAAAGATTTTAGTGTTGGAAATGAGCTTTTACAAAGCAAAATACTGTTGTACTAATCAGACTTTTCTTGGCAATGCGCATGTTGTGTGTAAGTCCGTGAGGAGAAAGACAGACAGGTATATTGATTGTTACGAGAAAGTTACCTGCATTGATAAGACTAATTCAGCATTAGCATCAGGGGCAGGGACAGCCCGAGATTCTCTTGTTAATCTTCTATCTATGTCAGGCCTTTGTCCTTTGCTAACTGCAGCTCCTTGTCTGTAGAGGAAACAGAATCAGAAAAATGGTATGCCATAAGAAACCATACTTTTTCAGTGCCAAACATGCAAAATATCAGAATGCTAGAAAATCAAGCATTCAATATGAGCAAGCATGAGCCATCGACCAACTCCATTATCAGCCGATCAATTTGCATTTCTGCATTTACCACACCTATAAATTCGGCTGTTAAAGCAGGATTTTGCAATAGAAATGTAGGGTGGGCAAATGCGCAATTCTATAAGGTTTCATTAATAATCACAACTAATAAGCCAGAAAACAATATCACTCAAAAAAGATAATAGCAAACTCATGGCTCTCAAATGAGGAACTTCAGATTGTAAAAGTGAAATCATATACTACCATGTTAGAAGAAATAATAAATTTATACTTCATTTATTAAATCTTGTACAACATTCACCTTCTAGCTTCCTCATCTCGCATTTTGGCATCAAACTCTTTGCTGGGAGTATACTTTGGCAAGCTTGAAGGATCGCAAGGAAGTGGTTTTGATAAAAAGAACTGAAACAACAAACCAAAGCAAGTTAGATATTCATCAAAAGTACAATAATATGGGGAAATGAAGCAAACAGAATCAGTATAAAAAGTGGAAACCGCAAATGGCCATACTAATAATATTGCCGCTGATATCTAGTATAGCCCAAAATAGACAACTCAATAAAGGCCACAGTACACAATCTTCAGAGAATAGTAACGACCACCTTAGAGATATACAACCTAAAAACAGATCAGAAAACTTGTTGTTGACTATAGACCTTCACAGACTCATATGCCAGAGAAAAATTTTACAGAAACCTCAATCCAATTCCCTTGAGAACAAAGTAAAAGCCACATTGGCAATGAAAATCATTGGATGAAGATTCAAACAGCACATAATAAACTCTGTTCTAGCATCCTTTCAAGGATTCATTAAAAATATCTGTCATCAGGAATATTGTGAATAGATTGTAATCCAATGTACGCCAATATCATCATCTTCCGTCATCAATTATCACAAAAGCAAGTTACAGGCCGAAAAGCAGTCATTTAAATGCATTCAAACATATGAAGACATGTAAGAACCTCACTTTACAACCATAAGCCTGGTCGTTGTGACAAGCTAGGCATTTGGAATTTCACATCCTGATGAAATATGGATTGCAACAATACCAGACCGAAACAATGATACTAACAAAAAGCTCAAGGAACTAGTGGCTAAGATCTGATAAAAACTAAAAAAGCCAAGAATAATAAGCAAAAGAAAAACGCAATTTACAGAAAGTAGACTCAATGGAAAAAGCAGTACCTAGTTCTAAAAGTTAACAAATACAATAACATGAAAATATCAAGCTGCAGAGTTAACTAATAGTGGACAGGCAACATTTCAGTGGCAGCAAAAGCCTAAGGGGACATCAAAAGTTGAACAAGGACAAAAGCTTAAGAGAATCAAGCTGCGGAATTAACTAATGCATGTACAGGAAAAAATTGGACAAGGACAATGGTAAGACCAACAAAGTTAGATTTGTAAATATGATAAAACAATTTGGGCAGAAAAAGAATAACCCATGATTTTACATAACTAAAGCTGAAAGGGCAATGCTGAAGAAAATAAAAGGAATAATTATGGGATGTGAAAGTATGTGAGAAAATCAGTACTGACCGAACAATTGGCCAAAGAATATCAGACAAGAACTCACCACCATCCGATATAAATGAAAGGGAACTAGGCAAGTAGCATGGTAAACTAAGTTCATCTATAATTTGTACCTCACTCATAAGGGCAGAAGAAGCAGTTCCACGATCTGCAGGATCGATGGAGAGTAGCGTCTCCATAAGTGCTAAAGCTGGTGCAGGGAATTCCTTAAATGTTTCAGCAACACAGCGTCTATAAGGTTGTTGAGGCTTAAAGATGGTAGCATGAGGCAACTTTGATTTCCTCCAATAGTCCTCAGATGGTGAGCCACAAAGTTTGAATATTTTATGCAATTGCTCTACCTACAAAGGGAGCAACATGACTATTTATAACAACAAAATGGAACCAGACTAATTTCACATGAAAATCTGAAACATAGCCAAGGACAGAAACTAACACCACAAGATATAATTTTCAAAGTCAGTCTTCCAAACTTTTATTCCGTTATGCATCTTTCTTGGTCGAAACTGTTTGACTACATGTCATCATCATGCCATCTTTCGTGAAGGACTGGGAATTACCTAAAAGGCCTTCTTTCAAATCATTATGACTACAAGTTTCACTAATAATTGTATCCTATAATGAACATGCATGCACCAATGTTCCTTAGCAGCAAGAAGCATTCCTTGATTTTTACCAAGGTGTACTATAACATTTCTTGCTGCTAAGGAAAAAAGCTAAAATTACTAAAGAGGTAGGCCAGAGATGGGGAATTTCGATCAATTAGCATGTACAGATACCTTGTAAGTAAAAGGATGGGAAGCTCCAGCCATTTGTATTTTTTGATTGTCCATGCTAAATAAGATGAACAAATCAGTCACTCCTTGTACATTTTAAGGCTTTGCCTTCTTTTGCCATATAATTCTTTAATTTCCCAAAAAAAAAGCATGCACCGGTGAGAACTTAAACAAGGATGATGCTAAGTTATCAAGGATTTCCTTTCAGCTTTCCTTTTACTTTTCTTGGTATGGTAGTAAAAGGTACCAATACCTACACATTTTCTTCTTCTATTTTCTCCACTTGCGAATGGCCATGGGTTCAAGCAACAAAGAACATGGCGTAATCAGTTCTACATTACTTTTTTGTTTTCAATCATTTTTAATGTTAACCTAATAGTTAGGGACTTGAGAAATAAACAGCCCTTTTTGCAAGCAGAACTGTAAACAGTAACAATGATGTTCAAGAAACAACCAAGCTGAATCAAATAAAGTACTTAGAAACAATAACATTATATACTACTACACTAGACATGTCACTTAATCTGCTCTTTCTACCCCAGAAGCATTTATAATTTGTCCAAACTACAAAACAATGCCTTCAGAAAGAGAGATCTTTTATTAGTAATGTCAGTTCACCAATTCAAGATTGCAAGGGCATGCACTACAAGGCTCAACACTCAGAAAACTGCAGTTGAAACAAACAAGTTAATAGCATGCACTATCTTTTCCATGTAAGCAGCACCAATTGCTATACTCAGACAAAGTTTGCACCTCACAACGAGTCATAAATTGTGGAAATTGTTTTGAATAACAATTAGTACTTTATAATGAACAGACTGTCTCATAGAAAATAATGTATTTTGTTTGCAAAAGGACACCTCAGTTCTTCCAGGCATAATAGGCTTCCCAGCGTAGAGTTCAGCAAGTATGCATCCAGTACTCCATAAATCAACAGCAGGCCCATAGTAGATGGCTCCTAGAAGAAGCTCCGGAGGACGGTACCAAAGAGTCACGACACGGCTTGTCAATTGCTGAGTATGGGTTGGATCATAAAAACTTGCTAGACCAAAATCTGCAATTTTCAAGATTCCATTGTTGTCAATCAACAAGTTAGATCCCTTTATATCACGGTGTAAAACACCACGGCTATGGCAATGCTCAAGTCCCAACAGAAGTTGTTGCATGTAACATTTGACCTGCCAGGAAATACAATAAAGACAATAAAGAAATGTTCTAAGTAAAAAAGCATGAAAAGTGCATGATATGTACTGATACCAAACAATAAGTGCTTCTTAAATGTCATTTTTCCACACAAAACATTTTTAATGAAGAAAATGTAATATTGTTTGGTGCTATTCATATGGAACATAATTGGACAGTTAAAAGCTAACGGGCAAGTAACCAAATCCAAAACAGTTTCAAGTTGCGCATATACCTGTGGTTCTGTAAACTTTAAACCAGGATTTGAGGCAAGCCCAGCCAAATCATGCTCCATGTACTCAAAGACAAGGTACAAGCTACAAGACATCCTTGATGTGACTAAACCTTCTAGTTTTATTACATTAGGGTGGTCAAGCCTGCGCAAAATATGAATTTCTCGAGCCATGAAGCGCACACTTTCTGGTTCCAAGTTATCAAACCTTACCTTCTTTAAAGCAACAATCTTCTTTTGATCAAGATCACGTGCCCTATACACATTACTATAGGTTCCTTGACCAATCTGCAATCAAAGGAAGCTTGTCAAGGGTGAACTGACAGTAGACCAATATGTAATGTTCAATTCAATAAGCATAGCCAGTGAAGAAAAAAAGAACATTGTATGAACTCAGTTTTTGACACAAGTGCCTGAACAGAGTGGGTAAAACACCAAGTGGTTCAGCAATATAGAGAAAGACGGCTCATGTATCATTTCTCATCAAGAAAAAATTATATGTTAATTAACATAAGATATGCCAAATTTTATGAGTTAAATTATCCTAGTCAAAACAAGGAAAAATATTTCCTTCCAAAAGAAAATTTCTCCGAAGGTCTAGCACAGTAAAATCTCATGCACATGTAAGCAAAGCAGGTAGTAAATAGAATCAGGAAATACCAGAAATAAAGATCATATCAGGCATTTTGATATTGCAATTTCAATGCATAATTTTGGAAACCGATAATCTTCGTTTCATTAGAACTAAAGATGAACTATATCACTGGTTATATACCAAAAGAAAAGAATAAAACCACAAGAGAAAAGGACGCAGAAGCTACATAATACATTTTGAAACCTTAAACATCATTTCTTGTTTAACCGCTTCTCTCAAAATTAAATATTTGTCTCTACAAGATATAAAATGAATCGTTCCATTACTTCTTCTGGGACGTCCTTCACTAAAACAAAGCTCTCGAAGAATTATTTAGGACTCATTATATTTAAAACTAATGTTTGCTCTCATGTTAGTGCTAAAGACAGACTAGCCAAGTAGATAGTGATGTGAGGCATGTCCCGTGTCAACACGGAACTCTCATTAGATCCTAACTGATATAATCAGGTGTAAAAAGGCCATATACAGATATATATGTGCACATATAACCAGTAATCAATAAATGTTTAAAAATTAAATCAACAGCAGTTGTTAGCTATGCAATGACAAAGCATGATAAAATGCCAGTTTGCAGGACAAGTATTATTTACAAGGGACCAAAGTTAATTTCACAAGAAAATCAAGACAAAGCATACTTTATCCAGTTTCTCAAAAGAATCAGCACGTCGTGGGACCCATCCTTTAATTGCTTCTCCAGCCACTGTAGCTAGCCAGGAAGGCCACCCTGCTGCAACCTGCTCCCCTTCGGTGGCTTTTGGTACACTGCCTATTCCCGGATGTGAAGTAGGAACGGAGTCCATATGTTCCCTCCTCCTATCAATATATTCAACTCCAGGCAATCTAGCTGATCCATTTGCTGGCTTATCAATTAACATTGTCCTCCCATCATTGCTGTCGTATCGATCCTTAGCCCTATATACTTCTTCCCTCCGTGAAGAGGTGGTCCTTGAAGCCCTCAAGTCCGAAACGGCCTTGGCAGATAGTCGTTCCCTAGGGCTGTCTTTACTATCCTCAATGGCTGAGGGCTTACAACAAATGCAACCCATCACCCACCAAAGCCACCTCCCACACGAGCCTCTTTTACAATCAATAATTAATTTTCAAAGATCCCATCTTTTATACTCTTCATCGACTCCCATTTCTTCACAAAATATCCCACTATGAAAATGTGAAAAAGTTGGAGGCTCCAACTTTGCCAATCTCTTTTTTACTTTTCTAACACTCCCAAGACGAACACAAACAAGGTCCAAAATCACATCTCTACTTTAATCCTCAAGTAAAAATAAATTCTCTCAACCAGCATAGCATCAGCTTCACAACAAAATAAAAGCAAAACTTGTAGGATAATTAAGACATACCTTGAAAAAGGTGCACGAGATTCAACATCTAATCATGAAACCCATGCAACCACTGACACTTAAACCAAGATTAGGGGTTGTGGAGAAATGGATAAAATGAGGAAGAGGAAGAGAGAGTAGAGATCTAGGGCAGAGAAGAGAGTGCGTGTTGAATCTGATTGACAGAGAGGAGCGAATAATAGCAAGACTCGAGTCAGTTACAGTGGTACAAAATAAAAATAAAACAATGGGAAGTAATCCCAAAGACATTCTGTTGACTTGACGGAAACTGGCATTTTATTTTCTTTGGGCAAATAAATAGCAATTAGTAGTAAAGCATAAATGATTTTGTTTTTGTATGACATGAATACATACATATATATATACTTTTTCAATCCAATTCCAATGAGTTGGGTGTGGGTCTAATAAATATGATATGAACTTAAAAACCAGGTAGATCCAATAATGTATGTCTGTCGTGTCTTTAACCCAACCTTTTTTATCTCTGTATTGTACTAGTATTCAACGCCAACGCAATTGGTGTTAGAAAATATTTAACGGCGGCGACTTTAGTCAAAGCATTACCATAATAATAATAATATACATGATCAGATGAGGCAACTTTTTTATGGCCGTGTCTTCTCTGATTGAGACAAGTTATTATTTTTCAACCATATTATTTTAATTGTTCTTGCTTAACAACATATAATAATATCGTCAATACAAGCGTCTTATGATTTATACATATATTTCAGTAGTTAAAAGTGATTATTAAAAAATGGAATTAGAATTAGTTTGTTGATCTGAAAGGAAAAGGAGTATGGTCACACTTCAATCAAGCGTGGGGACAGAGGTTGCGAAATGGATGAGTCCATCGCAACCTCAACCTCAACCTCAACCGCAACTTGTATTCCCCATTCAATGTTTTCAGTTCACCAACACAACACAATAATTAATCCTTAACAACAATCTACTTTTATCACATTGGTCCACTGCCCCTTAGTTCCAAAGCCACACTTTTTAACTTTAACAGAATTAACCGTTATTACTTTTCATTTAATAAACTCTTTTCATTCTCATTATTTCTTCCAGAATAATCCAGAAAATTGAAGAGACAAATTAATCTTTTATTTTTACTTCTCACTTATAAAAATGATTTTTTTAGTTTTTATACTCTCCGAATATAGATTACTATTTTTTATTTTATTTTTTTAGCCATTTAAAAATAACATCTTTACTTCGCAGTAACTTTTACACCATCTTCTTTATTATTCAAAATCTTCTTCACAGTCACAACAAAAAAAAAAATCATTGGGGAGGTGTACAAAATGGATTTAAAAAACCCTCAATTCATTCTTCTTCTTACCAAAAATGAGCTTCTTTCTATTAGGGGTGTTCAAGAAAATCCACGAACCTGTGAATCGGATCTGAACCGTATGAACCGAACCTATAAATAAGGTTAACCAAACCTGAGTTTAGGTTCGGTTGGTTTCTAACTTGCGGTTCTAGATTTAAACCTGAACTTGAAAGGCTGAAACACTCAAAAAAACTTATCATATATTTGGATATAATTTATGAGGATATTAATAATAATAAATTCACTAGTATTTACTATATTTATTCTTGAG
>JAOSBK010046226.1:0-18719 GCA_027568895.1 Erythroxylum shatona | reverse complement strand
TTAGCTATTTCATCCAAACCAAGAGTTGTTTTGGATATGACAGAACAAGATGTCGAAATGGATTCAAGAGTTGAATCGAAAGTGCAACCTGAACATCAAGTTGTGCCTAGACGTAGTGGGAAGGTTATGAAATAGCCAGATAGGTATCTAGGTTTAGGAGAAGGCTTAATTGCCATCTCAGACCAAGAGGAAATGGATCCTATTACGTATACACAGGCTATTAATGATGTTGATGTAGAAAAATAGCTTAAGGCAATATAATTGGAAATGGATTCCATGTACACTAATGAAGTCTGGGTCCTTATAGATCTACCACCAGGTGTAAAAACCATAGGGTATAAATGGATCTACAAAAGGAAAAGAGAACCGGATGGAAAGGTGGAGACCTTTAAAGCTAGATTGGTAGTTAAAGGCTATACTCAAAATGAGGGTATAGACTATGAGAAGACTTTTTCTCTGGTTGCCATGCTTAAGTTCATCAGGATTCTTTTGGCCATAACAGCCTATTTCAATTATAAAATATGGTAAATGGATGTCAAGACTGCATTTCTTAATGGGGATCTTGAGGAGACCATTTATATGGCCCAACCAGAAGAATTCATTAAGCCGGGAAATGAGCATAAGGTTTACAAGTTGCAAAGGTCCATTTATGGACTTAAGCAAGTATCCAAGTCTTGGAACATTAGGTTTGATAAGTCTATCAAAACCTATGAGTTCATACAAAATGTAGATGACCCTTGTGTTTATAAAAGAATACAAGAAGGTAAGGTTTCTTTCCTAATCCTGTATGTTGATGACATTCTTCTCATTAGGAATGATATGGGAATGTTATCTGCGGTGAAGGGATGACTTAATGAACAGTTTTCAATGAAGGATTTAGCAGAGGCTAACTATGTTCTAAGGATCACACTTATAAGGGATCGTAAGAACAAACAGATAGTCTTGTCTCAATTAAACTACATTGAGAATATGTTCATTAAGTTCGCCATGCAAAATCCCAAGAGGGGTTTCATATCTACTAGGCATGGAATCAAACTTTCAAAAGAACAAGCACCTAAAACCCAAGAGGAGGTTGAACGTATGTGTAATATTCCATATGCTTTGATAGTTGGAAGTTTAATGTATGCAATGCTTTGCACTAGATCGGATATCTGTTACGCGGTGGGGCTGGTAAGCAGATTTCAGTCCAATCCAGGAGTGGAACTTTGGACTATGTTAAGTGTATACTTAAATATCTTCGTAAGATGAAGAACTTAATGCTTGTTTACTCTAGAAGTAACCTTATTCCAACAGGATATACAGATTCTGATTTTCAATCAGATGTTGATTCAAGGAAATCAACTTCTGGTTCTATATTTACTTTAGGAGGTGGAGTCATAGCCTGGAGGAGTGTCAAGCAATCTTGTATTGCTGATTCGACTATGGAGGCTGAGTATGTTGCTACTTGTGAAGCAGTAAAGGAAGCAGTCTAGCTCCGAAAGTTCCTAAATGATTTGGAGGTAGTTCCAGAGGTAGAAAAATCCATTACACTTTATTGTGATAATAGTGGGGCAGTGGTTAATTCTAAAAAACCTCGAAATCACAAAGTTGCCGAACACATTGAGAAAAACTATCATCTTATAAGGGAGATAATATAACGTGGAGTGGTGGATGAGGTAAAGATTCCCACGAAGCAAAACCTTGCTGATCCGTTTATGAAGACGCTATCTTAAAACAATTTTCAGGGTCACCTAATAGGGATAGGAATAAGGGATATGTCAAAGTTGCTTTAGGATAAGTGGGAGATTGTTGGAGTTATGTAAATATAGTGCCCTGGAAAGTAAATGTATTTACATATACCTTAATATTCTTCAGTTACAATTTTGTAATGGAAATATTTATGATTAATAAAATAAAAGAGTTTCATTTTAATGAGTATTATATATCTAGTCATAAGGTGCCAAGATTCTTTTGTAAGTAATATATATGTACATAGAGAGGTATGGGAAACATTTATATTATTAGAATCTAAATTAATAGATTCATAGTTGAATAATCAAGTTGGTTGCTTTATTATAGTTTAGATTGTAGTGTTGCGATTTATCTCTGTGTAAGTAAAGGAGTTTACCTCAAGAGAGTGACGAGTTTCATATCAGGATAGTAGTTAACTATCGATAATGGCATTATTAAATGAATCTGGAATCAAGTATGTTTTCAAGAATAAAGTGGGTTGTTACTTTAATTTTAAAACCTATAACTTAAGCAATCGCTTATTATGAACCACAATCTTGATGAGTGAAGAACTTGTATGTGTTTCATTTTAATTCTTGATATGATCCGAATGGATTTATACATAGTATTAGTCCAGTGTCTGTATATTGGAATTATTAATTGACACATATATTAGGGAACATTCACTCAAATAAAGAGTTTATAGTGATATCATCACTTTTGGATGTTTTAAAGAGATTTAGTGATTAAATTGACGCCAATAGTTTGATTGACTAGCTACCCATCAATTCTTAACACTAAGATAAGATCTTGTTTGTTAATCACCATATAAAGTAAAACGGGAGATCTAGAAAGAAAAACCAACATAAGGCCAAAACGATAATTTTACCTTTATTGTGCGGATGGATATAATAAGGTTCTAAATAGGTTTGCAATTAGACATAAAATATGTGTTCTCATAATATTTAATAATTCAAGATTTCAACTAACTATCTTTAGTGGAATGACATTTAGTTATAAGATAGAATTAATTTTAATGAGATTAAATTAATTATAGGCTTATTGGAGCTTTAATTATCAAAGTCTAATAAGATTTCCCACCTGGGTTCAAGGAAGGTTACCAAGCTACGTAAGAAATATAAATGTAGGTTTTAGAAGCCCATAATTGAATGTTTGGATTGCACTAATTAATGGTTAATAAGAAGCCCAAATGCTCATTTAGAAATGGGCTAGACTTTGGTTTAATGTAATTGATTAGATTAATTATAATAAAACAAATTATTTTTAAAGAAAGGAGTAGCAATTTCGTTTATAATGGACTGATTGTGTAGCTACACATTTGACATTAAATTGCTAAATAAAGATGGTCTTTATTATGGTTTATCATCATTAAATGTAGTTAAGAACTTACCATTAAATTGTTTAATGGTTATCTTTTAATGATAGCATATAACCTATTAGCATTCATTGGATTAAAGAAGAAAGATGTGCATTGGATGGACCATCTTCCTTCTTTCATCTTCCAAAACTGAAATTGCTAAGTCATATTTAGGTTAATAGTTTTTTCATATAGCCATCTTAAGGATAAATGAGAAGAATCTCATTTATTGTCTACTTGATGATTGATTAATGTAAGAAGTGATGCATTAGATGCTATTCTCTTCTTCCATTCCATTCATAACAAAAATTGAGTGTGTAAGAAAGTGTTATTGTATGGTTTGACTCTCTCTCTCTCTCTCTCCTTTCATGCATGAGTGAGCCAAAATTTGCAAGAGAAGAGCCTCATTTTTGGTTCATTTCTTCTAAGAAAATCTCCTCCAAACATTACTTCTCCTTTCCCACGAAAGGATTTGGTTAACCAAGTTGTCCTGGAAGAACAAGAGGTAAATCAAATTGTTAAGGATACAACAATAAGGAGAGGATAGATTGACAAAGAAAAGGATTCAAAAGCAAAGGCTTTGGATACAAGAAGAAGGAGAGGATAGTGCAGTGAGGAATTAAAGCTATAGTGAAGGAGTCGGTAATATCACTATCTTGTTTATGTTTAATATTATCCTTATACCATATCATGTATAGATTGGCATAATGATTTGGATTTATTGCTTCCACTGCAAATAAGATTTCTAAAAAATTTTGAAATCTACCGGTTCTCCAAATATGGCATGTTATCTTTTCCAGACCCAACATATACTAATTATTAAGTAGTTCTAACACACCTAAGAATCAACCGAAAGAATTAACTAATTGAGAGAAAGGGACTTTTACCTACCTTTCATGCTATCATGATTGATAATGAATTATCAGATTGTTGGTTCTAGACTATCCTAGGGTTAATTACTCTCCTTCGAGTTATAACTAGTAACCCTATATCATAAACCCTAATTAGATTATGGGATTGCAATCTCTCAATTTACAACCTATCCAAAACACTAATTAGTTCTGAAGGTCTCTAATAAACTATTAGAAACCCATGCAAGATCTCCCTTCGCATAATTTCTTGATCTAACTGAATTCTTGTTCTATCAAATCACCTAACTCTTGTTAGTTAATTTAATCATTTTCATTTAATTCACCCTCTCAGTTTATTACCGAATTATGAAATTGCATAATCAAACCACAACAAATCCAATAAATAAACAAACAATCATATTTTCATTAATTCAAGAATAAAAATCTGAAGGTGAGTTTAGAATATCCTCGACATTTAAGATTCTATCATCAACTATTCTATCCAATTATATACAATGATAAAATTGAAAATAAACAAGAAATACAATTGAAATGGAGGATAGGAGGCAGCGCCATGGGAAACCTCCTAAACCTGGAAGTATGTCGAGTCAGTTTATTCTCCCTCCCTTTCTCTCTTCCTTCTTCTCTTCCCCAATCTCTTGATGAATTCTCTCTGGCATTTCTGAAGGAAGTTCATGTAAAAGCTCCCTCTACCACTTTTCCTTGTTCTTTATATATCCATTTGTGTTCTAAGCAACAGCAGGGTTTTTAGGGGTTCGAAAGGTCAGAAAAATCCCTCGAAACTTGACGTTTTTGAGTGTCTATGAATCTGCCTAATGCAGGTTACGATCGTGGCCAACATCTAAGCCTTTTGTCATGATTGTGGCGTGCAGGCCATGATTATGGGCCATTCCTGGAGCTTCTGTTATGATCGTAGGTCGTTGTTTCGACCCAAATGTCTTGCGCCTTCCACTCTTCGATAATTACCGTGAAATATTAGCAAACACATCAAGGTAGCTCAAAAATATAATATTTAAGCTCAAAAGCTTGTATTATTCCTTAAAACACTTAAAACACAAATAAGTAACAAACTTGCTCAATTTTAACCTAAACACATACTAAATGATCAAATTAATGGCTAAACATATATCATATTATCCCCTAACACATGGTGTAATTTTCACTTATCATCATCCCCATACTTAAATGTTTCCTTGTCCTCAAACAAACAAAACAACAAACACAAAAAATCACACAATACATAATGCAGTAATGAGACAATGGGTTCAACTTCACGAAACAAATTTAACTCTAAACATAATCATTCAAGTTGTTCAAACTTAGTAGCAAGTGAAATCTGCATCTAAACTCCTTGGACTAAATATATAAACTAATCAAAATTTTAACGTTGAGCATATTCACCCCTATCACTTGTACGCATACATTGATAATCATTCAGCCAAAAGAAAAGTGTAGCTATTCCCTAGTAGGTTTTCATGAAAAATCAAACTACTAATAAGTTTGGTAGGTTTTTATTTGAAAACATTCTTTTTGTTGATTTTTCTTTAAGGACATAAACTTAGTCTTTTAAGTGGAGGCAAACATTTGAGATGAATTTTGATCTGGTTACTCAACTAAGTCATGTTGTTACTAAGCTACTTGGTTGGAATGTCATTGTAGCCTTTTTACATGAAGGCACACATTTGTGATGCATGTCGATCTGGTTACTCAGCTACATCACATTCTCAACTAGCTACTAGCTCTATTCATAATCTGAAGGCCAGTGGGCCAATTATTTTCATTAAAATTATAAAACCCTTTTTTAACAAAAAATTTTGCTTACCTTGTTGCTTTATCTAATCATTCTCATGAAAATGTACTAATAATGCCACTTATTTGATTGGCCTAAAATTATAAATGAGTATGAAAAATTCCTAAGGTGAATGGACCAACATTGCATCCTAATTAACTAGCATATTTAGCCTTAAGTTTAGGTCACTAATTTCACAAGCTAATATATCCCGTTAAGTCCTAGCCATTGATGCATTAATCCAATTCACATCATGAATCCTAATTAAACTATCATTCAATATGTGAAATTCAAACTCAAGGTAAAAACACACAACCCTCCCCACACTTGAACAACACATTGTCCTCAATGTGATAAGGGTACACAAACACACTAGGGGAAATACAACACAATATATAAAAAATATAAGAAGAAAATACTATCAAAAAATGAAAATAAAAAGGTTAGAACACTAAACCCTAAATGGTGATGGAGGTGGTGATGGCGATAGTGTTGAGACTAAATTTATTTCACATCAAGAGTCTTTCCTTATCGTTTAAATGATTCAAGAGAGTACAATAATTAGCAATCCAATTCATTCAAAACTTATTTTAGAATTTAAAACAAACCTAACTACACAATAATTTGAATCTACCTGTTAAACGTGTTAATTTATCATTAGCTTGACCTTGCATCCTTGGAAGCTCAGCCTAGATCAATTATAAGTGGCTTGCTCCCACCTTTCTCATTCAATATGAATTTTGTATCCTATGGGGGGTGGGGTGCCACCCTAAAGTGTATGTGTTCTAATAAGGATAATTAATTCCCCAACCATACTATGCCTCATTATAATTTGCAAAATTTCCTTGCTCTATATAATATCTATCTTCCATCAATGTTCTTTCCATTTCTTTTTCGCATATAGCTCTTCAAATGTCTCATTCTCACTCTAAGATATCTTGTTGTGTCTCTACTTTATGCCCTAAACTTCTTTTTGTATTATTACTATTATTTAAAATAAAAGATAGTGAAAAAGCCTTATGCTAAAGAACTAAATTAATTACCTCCCCAACAAAGGCGTTAAAACTTGATTGGGTGTTTGTTGTGTATAAGTTTTAATATTAAACCCTCGATAATTTGCAAGCGCATGGTTCATTAGCATAGTACCAAAGGTGGTGATCCTACAAGGAGGGAGTTAATTTAATCCTAAAATCTAAGGATATAAACAATGAAAAAAATCCAAGATGTAATAAAACTAAAAATGAGATTTCAATTCAATCAATCAAATTAAGAATCAAAAATGAAAGAATTTACCAACTAAGAGAAAGGAAATTTTACCTATCCTGAATGCTAATCCAATTTATTATGAATTATCAGATTGTTAGTTCTAGACTATTCTAGGATTGATTTCTCTCTCTCAATTATAAGTAATAACCCTAAATCATAAACCCTAATTAGATTATAGACGTTGCGATCTCTCAATTTACAACCTATCCAAAACCCTAATTAGTTATGAAGTTCTCTAATAAACTATTTAGAAACCTATACAAGATCTCTCTTACCACAATTTCTCGATATAAGTCAATTTTTGTTCTATTAAATCACCTAACTCTCATTAGTCCAATTTAATCATTTTCATTTGATTCACCCTCTTAGTTTATTACCAAATTATCAAATTTCATAATCAAACCATAACAAATCTAGTAAACACAAAAACAATTAGATTTTCATCAATTTAAGAATAAAACTCCAAAGGTGAGTTTAGAACATCCTCGACATTTAAGATTATATCATCAACTATTCAATCCAATTCTATATAATGATAAAAATGAAAATAAACAAGAAATAAAATCAAAATGGAGGATAGTAGGTAGTGATGTCGGGAAACCTCCTGATCTGGGAAGTATATGGAGTCAACTTCTTCTCATCTTCTCTCTTCTTTCTACTCTTCCCGAATCTCTTGATGAATTCTCTCTAGGGTTTCTTAAGGTGGCTGATGCAAAAGCTCCCTCTAGCTCTTTTTCATGTTCTTTAAATATCCTTTTGGGTTCCGAGTAGCCTTAGGGTATTTTTTGGGGTCCAAAAGGTCCAAAAAATCCATCTAAACTTGATATTTTGTAGGTCACTATCGTGGCTTACATCTGAGCCTTTTGTCATAATTGTGGCATGCCGGCCACAATCATGGGCCATTCCTAGAGCTTCTATCACAATCGAGGCCTAGCCGTTGTTTCGACTTGGGATGTTTTTCGAAACTCTTGAGTTCATTGATATTGACCCTGAAACATTAGCAAACACATCAAGATAGATCAAAAACATAATATTTAAGCTCAAAAGCTTGTACTAACCCTTAAAACACTTAAAACACAAATAATTAATAAACTAACACAATTAAAACCTAAACACATACCAAATGATTGAATTAATGGCTAAACATATATGAAACTATGCCTTGAAACATAATATAATTTACACTTATCATAATGTTTTCTACAACTTATTCTTGTTAGTTTAAGTTTTAGTTATTTTCTCATCTGCATAAAACCAAAAACCCCCCATTTTATTTCCTTTACATCAATTATTTTCATTGCAAAAATTAAGCAAAATTCTCTGTGGATACAACCCGAAACTCATAATAGCTACAAAGTTTTAGGATGCAAAGTTAGGTAAATTTTATAGTGCACTCCACGGCTATCAGAAGGTGTTGAACTTTATGCTCGAGGGAGACTTAAGTGATCTTTCTAGTGTTATGGTGAAACCTTACATAGGAGTTCATATAGCCGAACACATTTAATAGGATGTTAGCAGTGGTAAAGATAAAAGTAAACCAACTAGAGTGTAGGTGGTTATAGCTTAAGAGAGTGTAGTTTAAATATCTAGAAAGTCCTATCAGTTTAGAGAATATATTCATTTGATTATCTATAATTTTAGCAGAAAATCCATAATGTAGTTTTGTAACTAGTAATGATGGGTAAGGTTAATCACAAAAGACTATTGGTTAATTACCAATTCAAAAACTTAAATAAATAGACTAGTGATTATGTTTTATTAATATTGTAATAAAATAATTAAATATAAGTAACAAAATAGAGCGATAATAAATAAATCAATAAATTTATGAATAAACTAGATTTTGTTAAGGTTTTTTTTAGGACTTTACTTTGATTAATTTCACTTTGATTTAATGAATACTTTTAGTTTCTTAGACTAAGAAGATTTATTAAGTTACAATTACATTTTCTCTTGATACATATGACTCCTACTCTTAGATTAGTCAATTGAAATTTGTTTCAAATTAAAATAACTAAAAAATGAATTAATTCTATTTGTGAACTCTCTTGCTAAGTTTTACCTTAACCTAAAAGGATCTTGTAGTTCTCTCCCGATTAAATCAAACTTAAACATTTTTATCCACATTGTGATTTAATCATACATCTATCTCTCAAATCTCGATGCACGAATCAAATAATTGAATTAAATCTTTCAGTTCCACTACTTCAATTCAATCAATTATAAGGACATGGATAATCTTAAGAAAACTAGGAATTCCTTAAAACAAAAGGTTAATCTATTCAACATATCAAATCCTAGGACTCATCCCACTTAAATATATATCCTAATTAGTTTATAAATAAGCAAGAAATTATAATATAAAACAAAAAAATAAGAATAAGAAATCATTGTCATGAGTGTTGAATCTTTGGTATATTTTATTGTATCTTTTTGTTTCTCCCAAGAATAATTTTTTTAATTAATAACCGATGTAGATAAGCTTCCTAATGACTATCTAATGCTTTAATCCAATGTACATAAGCTTCATAATGACTTTCTAATGCTTTCAAAGCATAACCTTCCCCAAAGTCTCTTTATTCTTTTCTTCCTCTCTTTTTAAATCGAAACCCCTATATTTAATGAACAAAACAGTCCCAACATAGGTTTATGTATCATGTTGTATTTGTTTTGCACGTTCTATAACTTCTATAAAAATTTCCATTGCCAGTATAGGACTTATATAAGGATGTCTAATTGATGTAATGCTTAATCCATATGCCAACACATGGTGTGTAGGGTTATTAAGGAGAAGCATAATTAACCTCCTTGGAGCATAGCCTTAACATAGAGATGTATCAGTGTTGTGATCTTAGATCCTTCTTTAATTCTTCCAAGTTTCCTCCGAATTGGTCTAATTCTTCTCCAAATTTCTTCCTTTTCCTTAAAGAGGTAGAAATAAGACTTTGAATAAAAATAATTTTTATTTTAAGTATCAAATTCTTTGAAAGTATCCAAAATATAGGCAATTTGCTACAAAAATAATGCTAAAAGCAATGTATGTCTAGCATACATCAAACTCCCCCATACTTAAGCAATTGTTATCCTTAAGCCAACCAATTTCATCATTCCTTCTCAAATAAGAAATAATTTTGAAACACCGCCACACGAATCAAACATACCAATGAAGATTCTCCATTAATAATCCAACCATAAAGGTTATTAGAATGCCAGGTAACTAACTACTTGTATCAATTTATAAGTTAATTCAATTCTCTTTATAATCTTTGAAACTTCAATTTGAATCATATAATTTAGTTATGTATATAAAATGAATTTATGCAAGATAAACTACTCCAACCTTGGAATATATTCACAACCCTTATTAATAAGACATAAAATTAAAGAAAATAGAAGCATTTAGAAAATTGTTTGAAAAGTCACTTAGCCTTTTTATTTAAGACTAAACACCTTGTGATGAATACTACTACTTATTCAACTACATCACTATCTCAAATTGCTACTAGCACCACTTTTTAACTTCAAACTTTTTATTTGGCATAAAGCAATCATAATGAAATTATTCCAATTTTTTAATTTTTCTTTTCTACGTGGGATAATGAAAATGTTTAAAAGAAGTCACAATTTCTTGATATATGTACATTTATTGCAAATAATATAATAATGCTAATCAAGTATTCACTCTCTAAATTCATAAAGAAATTTTTGACTTATTCAACTAGTTACTTAGATATTACAAATCACTAATGCAATCAAATTCATAATGAATTTGATCCATTAATATGCCATAAAAGGATAAGAAATTTCAAGAATTACTTCCAATTAAGAAATTCATCCTAAAATTTATAAGCTTGAAAATGGTATATAATCTTATAATTCCTTCCCTACACTTAAGAAAAACATTCTAATTAAGATTTTAATCATAGAAGAGCAATAAAAGTTAGAAAACAAGGGAAAAGATATAGTAAAGTACTTGAACTTCCCTAACTTAAGACAACTGATCTAATTTTAGATGAAATTATATTACATTGATTTGTCTATTAAGGCATCGAATGGAATTTTAAACAGTTGGAAATATAGAAGTTAAAAGAAAAAATATCAAAAAATATATACATAAGATCAAGGGTGTTAACAAAAAATTGAAAACAAAAGTACAAAAGATATTCAAGGCAATCCCGTGGAGGAAGTGGAGGTATAAGTGTTGGCATGTAGGGGACTTTCACCTATATATCCTCCTGGTCATCAAAGTTTAACATATCAATAAGGCTTCAAATAGATTACTTATTAGTTGCTATCCATATATCATTTTGGTCCTCAATCTCTCCATATAGTATGAGAAGAATAGACTTCTCTCCCAATGTTGCAATATTCTCCTTTGGCTCTATAATAACTACATTCTCTGTCTCCTTTCTAAATAACTCCTTAGGTTTTTTCCTAGAACTTGAATGAATCATTCTCATTATATTGGTGCTCTAGTTCCTAATGTTCATGGTCTATAGGTTATACTAGTGGAGATAGGATCTTTATCCTAATAGATTGTATAATCCTCACTATGTTATCACCATGTCATGCCCTATATATGTATGTGTGACTAGCTAGGCCAATAATGTAAAGTATTATGGTGTAGGTGGATTTGGTGCTCACTCTACTCCTATAATCTGGTTTTCCTAGGTTAGAGGCTCCTTTATTGCTTATGGTTATGCACCAATAAGCATAACCTTTTACTTTTAGTCTATAGCTACACCATTTTTGTAGCCTATAAGCTACCAATTGTGATAGGCATGGGATTAACAACTATAGTCAACTCAAGGTTGTCAACATGTACTCTTAACCCTCTTGCCATTAAGGTGACAATTGAGCTACCATTAATGATACCAAAGTTAGCCCGATGTAGGTATTTATAGACTAAATGGACGAAAGAAATTTCAAAGTGTGTCTTTCTCCTTTAACCTATATAAGAAATCAGGAAAAGGTACCTTTGGCTAACTGTGTTAGTTCTTTCCTTTCTTGTGTAAAAAGAAGGAACCAAAATATTATATGCACACTGCATCTTAGAAATAAAAATCATAAAGCCTTAGATTTGGTGGGAAGGTATAGATTCACGATGGTTAAGCAAATCCTAGTATGAAGAGATCCTACTAGGCATCAAGGTTTGTGTGTTCTTTAATAAGTATATCTTAATGTGGACCTTAAAATAAATGCAGCTAAGGCTATTATCCATACCTTGTAATCTAAACTTAAGGACAAATTCATCCTCTTATGAAACCTTAATTTCATTCCCCTTTAAGGTGCTTATAAACTATAGAGTTAGTTTTAGACAGACTGGCCCTCAAAGGTCAGAGATTAGTATCACTTCCTCAACGCCTCAATATCAAAATAGAGTAGTGAATAGTCAGCTACTCTTGAGGTTCATATGACATACATGGCTTAGCTAGAATGGTTAGATATGGTGGTGGTTATGGCTATGGTGCCCTTAGGGTATGGATTCTAGGAGCAGTAACTCTTTTATAAATACAAAAACTTCTACTATAACCCTCTTATAAGGGGCAACATTATGGGTCTCCTAGGATGTTAGTGTGGTCCTATCCTTACCATGATATAAAATCCTGAAGAAAAATGAAGCGAAATGAACACTTAAAAATAACTTTTGGCACTATGTATAGATAATTGTAAAGCATAATGCAATATAATATGGAACAAAATAATTTACCATTAAATGATGTATGAACCTAGCTTGTAACATTCTTATGTTCATCTTTCTATTATACATACCTGACGTAGCCATCACTCATATTCTATAATGTAAAATTTTCAACTTCCAAAAAATGCACCTTAATTTAGAAACTATACTAACCAACTTTGTGATTTAAACATATTAAAATAACCAAAATAATTTAAATAAGCATCTTCTCTTTGAATATCACACATGGTTCATATTTCATCTAAATCATTTTCCTAACACCATAAAAATCATGTATAATAAACATTTATTCAATACTTAGCATGGTATAAAATTTTTAGGAACTCCTAAAATGCACAAAAATAATGAAATCAAAAGTGCAGTTAGGACACGTTGCTTAATAAGAGTGTGTGTCAAATGAATAAGGGCAACATGGAAACTACATAGAGGGATGCATGACAATATAAGGGTTAAACGATAAGCACATAATATTATATTATTTAAATTAAATGTATAAAAAGGCTAAGTATGAACACATGATTGAAATGGCGACATATAATATTGAAATATAACACATTTTATTTTTTAGCTAAAAAATATAGTGCTAACATAGTGTTGTCTTATATTTACCAATGGGTGTATTTTGTAACACAAGTTGGACAACCTATTATATATAGGGCATGTTGAAAGGTGGCAAATTTTGTAATTTATTATTCTGTTCTCATGGGTGAACACAGGTTTGGCATAGCAGAAACACATTGAGTGTTTTATAACATGACCATAACACATAGGTGGCATGTGTGTCACATTATGTTTCTTTTGTTGGGTTAAAACGAGGATACACATAAGGGTATTTAGGTCTTATATTGACTTAACAACTTGAAAACCAAAAATATGATGACATAAAACACCTATCATATGAAATAAACAAAGATTCAAAAAGGTAAGATCTCTAAAAGTGATAATAGTACTTAATGAAATGAATAACTAATAAATGAAAAGAACTAAAAAAAAGTGTAAATATGGTAATGAAGATGAGGATGCTCATATAGATGTGTGATCTCAATAGATGAGATAAGGTTAGGAATATAATGGTAAGTGACAGATTGAAGGTAGCTAAAATTATGAGAGACAAGATTTAGGAGGTTGGGACATATTAAGAGGAGACACCCAGATGCTCCAGTGAGAAGATAGTACCCAGAGGCTATAAGAGAAAACAAGGGAGGCCTAAAAAGAATCAGGGGGAGGTGATCAAGACAGATATGTCAATTTTAGAACTTATTAAGGATATAACCTCACTATGATTCAAATAAAGGATCCCTTGTAAAAAGATTCTTGTAATCCTTCTTGTAGTTAACCTAAATAGATTGTACTTACCTCTTAGGGATTTAGTGAAGTAAATCACTTGCTAATATAGAAATCACATATAATATGTAGAATACACAAGAAGGCGGGGTTGAATTGTGTTAAATTGTCTAAGATATTAATCTTTAAAATATTCTTAATTTTCTTTACAAATTCAGGCAATTACTAAACAATTCACTTAATTTTATGAGTAATGCAATAGCAAAAATTATTATCTATTCTTCTAACAACAAGAAAATTAAAGAGATAAGGGTTAGAGAATATGACACCTCGATTTATACTGGTTCACCCTTAACCTTGGGCTACGTCCAGTCCTTAAAGTTTGTCTGAGATTTTAGTATATCCTTCATCATTACAAGTATTATTTCTACACTTACAGAGCCTTTTTAGGTCTCTCTCACAAAGTATTCTTTATCTGCTTCCTTAGCCTCTCCAGGCTCTAGCCTTTCTTTTGCTTAGAAAGATATTGTTTAGGCTTCATTTTACAGATGTATTTGCTCTCTTTTTTTTTTTCACTTGAGTACAGAATTTCTCTAATTATGTTTCATACAATCAGATTTTCTCTTTTGTATTGTATTTAGTTTACGACTATAACTAGTATTTATAACCTAAATCTTCAATTGTCTTCTTTGAAATATCCGTTTGTTGAATCTTCTAGAAACTGTTATTAGTTGAGTCCTATAACTAACTCCAACTAACTAACTTACTGATGTTCTAGAACATTTTTCATTTGCATCGTCTGGTATTATGCTTTGTCTGGTATTAAGCTTCAGTTGGTGTTATGCTTCATCTGGTATCTTAGACCAAGCACTTCGCACTTCATCTGATCTGTCTAAGACGCTTTGTCTTATTTAGCTTTTACTTAAGTATCATCTTTAGTTGACCTTGACTCTTAAGTATCATCTCGAGATGACTTTGAGTCTTAAGTATCATCTTGAGTTGGCGATTTGTGTTACTTACATTTATCTGCACACTTAACAAACTCATCAAAATAATTCACATACTTCTATGATTATTATTATTTGATTTTCATCAAAATTAATAAAAGAAGGGAAGTCTTCTTTACTTAACAATATCCCCCTTTATGATGATAGCAAATAATCATAATATTAGAAGATAAAATAATATTTAGATGAACAACAAATAATGTTTAGATGAATAACAAATAAAGCAATACACAAGATATGCATAAGATATACAATGAGTGCTTTCTAATGTTCTCCACTGTTCTCCCCCTATTTGTTATTAATCAAAAAGATAGTTAGACACTTTAGAATTTCAGAATACATGTTTTAAATATCAGTGCGGATTGTCTTAAGGTCTTATTCTATTGAAACATATAGAAGTGTTATTTCCTCATGAAGATCACCCACTGCATCACTTAGTTTATCAACCTTAGTATGAATTTCCTCAATGTTTTTAGTTAAGGCTTCCTGAACTTTGGTTTGTTTCTGACTAGCTTTAGTCCATTTGATGAAAGGCTTCAAGAACTCTGAATTAACAGTAGCATCTTGCAGTATTTCACTAAGTGGATGAGGGTGTTCAAAAATATATGGTTTTCTATATGAATCGTCTAATTTTATGATTTTGATTGAGGGTAATTTGAAGTTTTGTTTTCCTTTAAGGATATCAAGATCATCAGGTCTGGATAGTTTGTAAACTGGTTGCCCAAGAAGGTGTAAAACATTTTTAACTGAAGGTATGAAACCTAAGGGTCTGAAATGAATGATTAAATGCACAAAGTTTTCTAAGTTAAAATTGATACCTTCAACTGTGATACTTCTGTACCTTCCTTCTAAAACTGTGCCAACTACTATGAAACTTTTGTCTTTATTAGAAACTCCAAAATGACTTCCTAATACCCCTGATATATGATGTGATACATAGACACCTGCAGGTTAAGCTGCATGACATGCATCGTCTATGTTCTTCACTGCCACTTGAATCTATTTTTTGTAAGATCATCTTCATGCCCTTCAGGAAACATCTTCTTCTTCCTTTTTCCTTCGTTTAATATAGGTGTTGGACATCTTGGTTGTACGTCTAGTACAATCTTGACTGTCGTCCTGCTTGTTATTGGATAGATTGTATAATGATCTTTTATAATCTTCATTGGATATGGTTCTAACTTTTCATCTCGCAGAGTACCATGCAGTCTTCGTTCTTCATAACTTAAAAGATGTATCGTCTGATCATTTACTGGTATAGGCTCAACTTGTACCTTGACTATCTGTTTAGAAGGTTCTCTGATAATAATTGAACTTTTACTTCGATCAGGTATTGATTCTTCTATGACCTTCATTTTCAAATCCTTTTTCTTTATTGGTTAAGGAGGGTTGTAAAGTACTAGCTAGTTTTCAATAGTTTATGCCTTTTGTGGAACATCAGATGAAGAAACCTTTTTCTGACTAAACTTCATCTTCGTTTGTTCTTCTGTTGGTTTAGAAGAGAGTTATTGTTGAGGCTTCTTCCTCTTAAATACTAACTTCCTTTTTATCTCTGTCTCTCCAGATGATTGTGTTGATTAAATCTGAGGGATAAAGACAATTGTTTTGGTAGGCTGTTGTTGTTGCTCTTGCTTCTCAGAATCTCCACCAAGAATTAGAACTTTCTACTTCTTCTATTTTTGTTGTCGTAAGGTCAATAATCTTGGTGACCTTCTTGACTATTTGGGCCTTTCTAATTGGAGCATCTTAACCTTCCTCTTTAAAGACACTTAATGAGTTGATTGTTGAACTTTGCGTTTCTCCCTCTTTAGAACCATCTTGACTTATATTGGGACATCAGACGATTGTTCAACCTTTTCCTCTGTGGATATTATTCCTGTTGGTCGAGGTTTTGCTTGTATTTTAGATGGAACATGTTCACTATTGCTTTGTCTTACTAAAAGCTCCCCTTCAGACTTTGCTTTCGGTGTGAAATCTACATCCGTTTCAACTTCAGTCTTGATTCCCATTTTGTGAATAGTAGAGGCATTAATAACACTCTTAACATTCATCTTAACTCTGTTTCCTCTATCAAGTAGAATTCTAGATTATTTGAAGAATCTTGTTAACAACATACCGTAAGGTAAAGAGCCACTTTTCATATAATAATCCTCCTTAGCCTTTATCATGTTCTTCATAATCAAGAACGGAAGATTAATGGGTTGGTGAGTAAGTAGATGAAACAAACAATGTTCATCATTCATTGTCACCATGTCCTTTGATCCTACTCTTAGTAAAATACAATGGAGAAGAAGTGAATAAAGAACCCTAGCCTTCGGAATGAGGGTTAAAGACTTCTTGACTACTAGATTACTAGATCCATATAGTTGTCGATTAACATTAGCTTTATTTATACAACCTTGAGCGATCCATTTTGTATTGTTAAACAGATTTGCTCCAATACTTGGACACCCAATAGCCTTCTCGATAGAATCTTGTGTGACTATTACCGACAAACCATCTACCATCGATACCAAGGTGTTGTCCACCACCTTTGCATTCCTCTAGAAGTCATATATTTCATTCAAATATATCGTCTCATGGATATTGAAGAAATGTTTCCAACCAACAGCTTCAATCTCTGGTTCGATATCCATCTAATTTTTCTTCAAAGAAATGAAATCCACAAGTCTCCCATAGACAAGAGATTTCGACATTTTGACCTGTAACAAATAAACACTAAGCATAGAAATATATTTTGCTTAATGAAGCGACGTTAGCATAAAAAGTGAGAAATGAGAAGAATTTGAAGTTTAGAATAGAGTGTTGGATCATCTTTGTTGAGAGCACTAAACAAGTCAGTTTCGAATTTTTTTCAAGAAAATTCTAGAGTTGTTTTAGAATCTTGAGAAGATTTTCTTTTTATACATACTCTTGAAAAGTTACCATTCGTAACTTACCATTACTATTTTACTTAAGAACTTATGACTTTTCAGCTTCTTCTGGACAAATCGTCTGGGTCATAAAGTGTTAGACGAATGGTCATTTAACATTACAATATTCAGGTTTCGTCTGATTTCCTTGAACTTGTCTTCACTTAAGGGTTTGACGAAGATATCTACCCATTGTTGATTTGTCTCAACAAATTGTAAATTGATGATCCCTTTCTATATATAGTCTCTTATAAAATGATGTCTAACTTCAATATGCTTTGCTCTTGAGTGTTGTATTGGATTTTTTGAGAGATTAATAGCACTTTTGTTGTCAAAATAGATTGGAATATTGTAACACCCCACTCCAGCGTGACCTGAACCCGATATCGATGGTGATATCCGAATCTGTGCCCCGCGAGGGTAGCATGCTACAACACTCAGTAAACTCAGTATCAAATTTTTTTTTGTAAACATTCATACGCGCGAAAAATAGTAGACAATCGAGCCCGTGTTAATTTGTATACCATTCCAGTCATTCCCAATCATTACAAACATTCAACAATAATTTAAAATAGCCATTTAATGTATACCAATCCATAACCAAATTGGGCCCGCTATAAATACAAAGTATTAATTTACAGAGCTTGCGGAATACAATTTTATGAATAGCAGAAGGATGACACTAATGCAGACGTGGACTGATCCCGACCTCTATTCTTCATCTGAATGCTGTAGACATACTCCCGTGAACCTAACGGGGTATTCTTCTGAGTCCTGAAAAATATTTGCAAATTTTGGGT
>JAOSBK010046206.1:2848-18726 GCA_027568895.1 Erythroxylum shatona | reverse complement strand
TATCCATACACAAAACCCAAATCAATTAAAATAGGATAACACAATCAATTCCTAATGAGAGAAAGAAACAACAAAATAATAATAAAATTACTTAACCCGGGTCGTCGGCGTCAATGTCGCCTCCGAACCGGTGTCGGGGCATCTAACTCTTCATGGGTCTTTTCTGAAAAATAGCTTCAGCCCTCATCTTCACCCCTAACCAAAAACCCCTTAACTTCTTCTTCACTGTCAACAATGCAACCCTTCTCCTCTACTGTTGATGATGTGACAAATAAATGTCACCCCTCAACTACAACCTTCTGCTCCTGCATTGTTGTTGCGTCGACTTTGTGTATTTAGTTCTTCGTTTTCTGTCTCATGCGCTGACACTATAGCTGACTCAAGTCTTCTCCCCAGCACCGGCGCTCCCTGCTTGCTGTCTCGGTTGTGCTATATCATCTACTGTTGAGTCCTGGACAAATTAAGTTTGCACTCTCCTTTAAAACCTTGCTCTCCTCTGCGTGTCTCTGCTGTGCGTTATCTTCTCCACACTGCGTTTTGATCTTGCGCCACACTATCTACATTGACTTGACGATTTAATTTTTAACCCTTTAAACCTTCTTCTTTGTTGTTGCCGCACTATGCTCGCTCCCTATGTTTGTGTCCAGCGTGGCTTCTTCTTACTGTTTGATGATGTGACCAATAAAGGTCACACATCAACTTAAAACATTTGCTTCTCTTGTTCTCTGCTGCTTGTTTATTGCGTGTTGCCTCTCCTCTGCGCAACGTTTCCACTCCAACATAATTAATTCACGTTGTCATTTGGACTGCTGCGTTTTATTTGCTTATTTCATTCTCCAGTTATCGTTTTGGGCCTCTAACTACTGCTTTTAAATTTTTTTCTTCTACCTCCATGAAAGCAAGTTGATATTAATTTTTGGAAAAGGATCCATACGTCGTGCTTTCGGCTCACTTTAATTTCTTTGCTTCCAAATTGTACCTAAAATAATATATGAATTAAAATGAGTATATTAAGCATTTTGGTATCATTAATCCCTAAGTGCAAATAATTAAAAATATTAACAATTAAACACATATCAGACTACTTCAGAGTAATTGTATCTCCATATCTCTAGTTTATTTTAAAATAATAATCATCTCATTCGGAGCTCTACAGATCAAGATATGATTAAAATACTGAAGTATGTTCAGTAAAACAACCAATTCATGCTCTTCCAATCGGTTCCATTAATTTCTCTCCATAAATATTTTCCAAATCAACACCAATGGATACTAACTTTTATTAAGATATTGAAAAATGTGTTAGGAATCCATTGGTTCAGGAATCACTTCAGTTGGAAGTCGGATGATGAAGTTATGGCCGAAAGAATCAAACATGATTATGTCCTTAATCATATTGTACCTATCTTAGGACAATTGACATAACTTTCACTAGAGATATCAGATTAAGATTATATTAGGACAATATCGAAGAGGACTTTGAGATCTACAACTTTTATGAAGACTTTGAAGAGAGGTTTTGCCATCTAAAGTGTTAAAAACTTGAATTTCCAAAAGTGCATAGTGTATGTCTGTTAAACGGTCATACACCTCTACCTAACGGACATACACGGTGTCCGGAGCATTTTCCAAACCCATAAAGGTTCATTTAATGGACCTAATGCCTGCTTAACAGACATGAACTGGGCTGGGAGCATTTTAGACCCAAAGTGGTCTGTTTAAGGGACCTAATGTCCGTCTAACAAACATAGATGATACAAAACTCCCTTTAAAGCATCTCCAATGGTTCCTACATCCATTCTAACATTACTTTCACTCATAATCTTCCCAAATTCACTTTTTATAATGCAATATCACTCCTTAAACATTCAATTACCAAATTGATTTCATTAAACTCCCAAATCCCAACTCAATTGATTCATCACATACAACTAATTCTCATCATTTGCTATAGATGTCCTATATACATGCTATGGAACATTACTAACTTATAATGAACGCATCTCCCAACTTCGAAAAATTTCATACTTTATATCATTGGAAAGCTAAGAAGATAATCTACAACTTTCAATACAACTTTGTGTAATCCAGACTAGATTAGTACCTTTTTTACCCCAAGTTCATAACATAAATTCTTACCCCCTGTAGCTTGAAAATGCAATGAACAAATTGGGAAGGTCATGAGCAATACGCAATCATATTTCATTAGTGAATCAAAACAGAGTTTATACAAGCTTTCATTACAATTAAACATACACATCACTAACTTAAAACAAAATATAAAAGGATGCTCAATGTTGATATGCCTATAAAGCTATCCAAAATGTTCACTAACTTAGTACAAAAGTCTCTAACTATCTTGGAGTTTCCGATGCCTTGCAAGGATTGTTAACTGTTCTACACCTGAGGAGTACAAAAATGATGGGTTGAGCTACACAGTTCATTGGCTACTATATTTATAGCCATCAGCAATTGATCACAAATTCAAGCATATGTATAAATATATCTAGCAATTAAAGCATTCTCAATCTATTCTAGCAATTCAAGCATTAATCAATTTAGCTCGAAACTTACACATAACATAGACTTTAGCCATTAAAACATAGACTTTAGTCATTAAACATAATGCTCAAATGCATCATACTTGACAATTCAAAGATGCAATGCACAAACAAATGGCTCGAGGGTTCCTATGGGTACGAAATGGAGAAACCAAAGTTTACACCATGAACAAAATGAGTCCATTTTTGGAGCTCATATGCCACAAGCGGGCAGCCGGGAGAAGGCCCTCGTCAACTTGTATGTGACGAATGAAATGATTCCTCTCTTGCCCAAACATAAACAAATTTCCTATGCTCAATTCAATTCATCATATATTCATATTCTCATGCTTTTTCCTCTTTTCATTTAATTCAAAATGTCATAACCTTTTTCAAGGTATAACATAGTCATCAATCATCAAGCAATTTCCAACATTCACAAACAAGTTAAATTCAAGCAATCAACATACACACATAGGCATGAATTTGCTCAATTTCACAATAACCACAAATACATTACCCACCTAATTAGCTTAAAGATCCAAACTCAAGGTTGACTTTCCTCTTGCTAGGATAGGGTTTGCTTGGTTTCCTATAACAAACCAATTTTTTCATTCAATACGCATTCACATATAAATTCATAAAACTTCACAAATCAAAATGATAAAATTGAACTCAGACTTAACCTACCCATAGTTCATCTAAGCTGGAAAAATCAAAACCCTAGCTTAGAAATCCAAAATCAAGATGATTTCATCTTTCTCTTCTTTCTTCCTTCATTCCAACACAAACCCTAGACTCCATTTAATCCCTTTTTGAACCTCGCAAGAAGAAAGATGAAGACTTACCTCCAACAAGTTGATTTTCTCTTCTATTTCTTCTTCTTTCTTCTTCCTTCCAAGCTTCCCATGATTTTCCTTCTTCTCTTCTCTTCTTTATGTTTTCTTCCTTTCTCTTTGGCTTCTTACGATACTTCTCTCTTCTTCTTTTAAATTCAAGACTAGATTCCATTCTAATCTTGCAAAAATACCCCTCTTAGTCTTGTTCTCCCCATTTTGCCCCTTCTTTTGTCTTTTATCTTTTATGTCTCTACTCCTTTAATCCATTTAACACCATATTAATTCTAACTTAATTTTAGTCTTTCCATATAATTTCTAATCTCTATTTATGCCCACCAAATTAATGACTCAATTCTAAAAATAATCAAACAAATACATAATCAAACAAATCATAAATAAATAATTAAACAAATAAATTGAAAAAAATTGAAAAAAATTTTCGGGGTCTAATAATTCTCCCCCTAAAAGAATTTTGTCCTCAAAATTCTTACCTGAGTCCACAAAGAGGTGTGGATACTTCTCTTTCTTTGCTTCCAAAGGATCCCATGTTGCCTCCTCAGTAGAATGGTTCCTCCACAAAACTTTAACTAACTTCACAATCTTGTTTCTCAAAACCTTTTCCTTTGAATCCAGGATCTCCACTAGTTGTACTTCATAAGTCAAATCCTCCCTTAATTGAACCTTTGAAGGTTGAATTATATGTGAAGGGTCAGATCGGTACTTCTTGAACATCTATACTGATAAACATTGTGAATCTTAGATAATTTTGGTGGCAAAGCCAACTTATAGGCTAAAGCCCCAATCTTCTCAATGATCTCATAAGGGCATATGTATCTTGGACTAAGCTTGCCCTTCTTACTAAACCTCAAAACTCCTTTCCATAGAGAGGCTCTAAGAGACACTTTGTCTCCAATTTCAAATTCTATCTCCCTTTTATGTGCATCTGCATAACTTTTCATCTTATCTTGAGCTACTTTGAGTTTCTTTTTCACCAGTTTAATCTTGTTGGCTGTGACTTGCACCAACTCAGGCCCTAAAAGGCTCCTTTCACCTTCCTCATCCCAAAAAATAGGAGTTCTATACCTCCTACCATACAAAGCTTCATAAGATGCCATTTGAATTCCTGAGTGGTAGGAATTATTATAGGCAAATTCAATTAAAGGCAGATGATCATCCCATAAGCCTTTGAAATCCATAACACAAGCTCTCAACATTGCCTCCAATGTCTGGATTGTTCTCTCCGATTGTCCATTAGTCTGTGGATGGAAAGTTGTATTAAAGTGCAACTTAGTTCCTAAAGCCTCCTGTAAGCTTTCCCAAAATATGGAGGTGAACCTAGGATCTTTATCCTATACTACAGAACTTGGAATCCCATGAAGCCTAATTATCTCATCTATGTATTTCTTGGCTAAAGCATTCAAAGAATCTATCTGTTTAATTGGCAATAAATATGCTGACTTAGTTAGCCTATCAATAATCACCCATATTGCATCATGCTTCCTACTAGCCTTAGCAATCCCATCAAGAAATCCATCGTAATCTTCTCTCATTTTCATTCAAGAATCGACAAAGGTTTAAACTTTCTTGAAGGTGCTTGGTGTTTAGCCTTAACTTGCTGTACATTAAGCATCTTTTAACATACTCTGCAACATGTTTCTTCATTCCTTTCCACCAAACGTATTCTCTCAAATCTTTATACATTCTCGTACTTCTTGGGTGCATTGCATAAGGCATATTATGTGCCTCATCAAGAATCTTGTCTTTCAACTCTTGCATATTAGGAATACATAGTCTGTGACCTACCACCATTAATCCATCTTCCCTTAACTCTATTTCAAAAGGTTTACCATTTTTAGTCTCTTCTCTAAGCTTGCTCAAATACTCATCTTGCTCCTACAATTTCTTAATCTTCTCATTCAACACTGGCCTTACTCTAAAATTAGGCAATACATAACCATATTCGACTTATTTCAATATCACCCTAAGTTTGGCTAATTCCTTCAACAAAGAAGATACACTGTCTCCAAATATACCATAATCGATTTTCTACTTAGTGCATCTGCTACAACATTAGTTTTCCCTAGGTGGTAGTCTATCATCAAGTCATAATCCTTAAGTAGCTCTAGCCATCTTCTCTGCCTCAAATTCAACTCTTTCTAGCTCATCAGATACTTAAGACTCTTGTAGTCTATAAACACCATGATGGCGACTCCATATAAGTAGTGTCTCCATATTTTAAACACAAAGATTATAGCAGCTAACTCCAAGTCATGCGTAGGATAATTCATATGATAAGATTTCAATTGGCTAGAAGCATAGACAATCACTTTATCTCCTTGCATCAACACACACCCTAATCCCTTCCTCGAGGCATCACTATACACTATGTATCCTTCACTACTTGAAGGCAAAGTCAAAATTGATGCAGTTGTGAGCCTATTTTTCAATTCCTCAAAATTGTTCTGGCACTCCTCTGTCCACATAAACTTTTGATTTTTCTTTGTCAATTTGGAAAGTGGAGTTGTTATCATAGAAAAGCCCTCCATAAACCTTCTGTAATACCCAACTAAATCCAAGAAACTTCTCACTTCTGGTATATTCTTAGGTGCTTCCCATTTCACCATAGCTTTTATCTTCCTCAGATCTACATGTACTCCTTTCTAAATAATTACATGTCTCATAAACACTAATTCCATTAGCCAAAATTTACATTTATCAAACTTGGAATACAACTCCTTCTTTCTCAATGTCTCAAAGGCAATCCTCAAATGCTCTTTGTGCTCTTTGTTACTCTTAGAATAAACCAATATGTCATCAATAAAGACAACGACAAATCGCTCTAAGAAAGGCTTAAAGACTCTATTCATTAAGTCTATGAAGGCTGTAGGGGCATTTGTTAATCCAAAGGGCATGACTAAAAACTCAAAATGCCCATACCATGTTCTAAAAGTAGTCTTTGACATATCGGACTCTTTTATCCTCAATTGGTGGTAACATGATCTCAAGTCTATCTTAGAGAAATCATCTATATGTGGAAGCGGATATTTATTCTTGATAGTGACATGATTGAGCTTCTGGTAGTCCACACACATTCTTAACGATCTGTCTTTCTTCTTTATAAGAAGGATCGAAGCTCCCCAAGGCAAAGAGCTAGGCCTAATGTACCCTTTCTCTAACAACTCTTCCAATTGCTCCTTAAACTCCTTCAATTCTATTGAAGCCATTCTATAAGGTGGAATTGATATTGGTGTAGTACCTGGAAGAAGCTTGATGGGAAACTCAATTTTCCTAGGGGTGATAGTCCTAGTAATTCCTCGGGAAAGACATCTAGGAATTCCATGACCATAGGAATATCTTCTAACTTTCCTCTTTCTGCCTCTATCTCTACCACATAAGCCAAGAATGCTTTATATCCCTTCCTTATCATTCTGTCGGCTGTTAGAGTCAAAACAATTCTAGACGGACTTGCTTTCCTGTCCCCCACAAACACTACCGTTAAACCTTCATCCAATTCAAACTCCATTGTCTTCTGTTTTCAATCCAGATGAGCATTATACTTTTCTAATGTATCCATGCCCAGTATCACATCTAATCCCCCCATCTTCAATGGCATTAGGTCCACTACTAAGTGCTCCCCACTAATATATACTTTGCAATCTCTATAGACTTGACTAATAATAATATATTGGCCTATTGGAGTACTAACCATCAAAAGTTTATCTAATGGGCTTAAATTTTTACCATGCACAATTTTACTTGATGACACAAATGAATGGGTAGAAACTGGATCAATCAAAACAATGACATTATCATCACATAATTTAATCGTACCAATCACAACTTCTGGAGTGATTTCTGCATCCTATCTGTCATTGCAAACACTCTAACTGGTGCTTGTCCCCTCTGTCTCCCTGGAGGGTTCACTTTCCTAGCCGCATCAAAACTGCCCACCTCAATTATAGTCTTGTGCCCCACAGTTTTAGCCCTCTTTGAAGCTTGCATCTGAGTTCCCTCTCTCTTTACATACTTAGGACATTCTTTGGCCATGTGTCCCTTCTCTCCATAGTTAAAACATGCTCCAGTCAATCTGTAACATTCTCCTCCATGGAACTTGCTGCAATGATAGCACTTAGGGATAGATGACTTGTCCCCTTCTCCCATCCTACTGCCTCTAGTCATTGAGGCTTGATGAGAAATAGTTCTCATCTGTCTGGACTTGCTGGCACCACTGCTCCTCTCTTTAGACTGCATAGGGGGTATCTTAGGACTCCTCTCTGACATACAAGTGCCACCTCCCCTCCTGAACGATTCCCTCCCTTTTCTCTTTCTATTCAATGCTCTCTTGATGTTCTTAATGTTTTCAACCCTCAGTGCCACTTCAACCGGCTGTTAAAAGTCACAAAAGTTCTGCACTATCACTTTTTCTCTGATGGCTAGATGTAGTCCTGTTTCAATTCTATAGCACTTAGCGACCTCACTTATTGTCATCTTAGCTGTATATCTAGTAGCTATGTAAACCAGTGCTCATACTCGCTCACTGTCATCTCCTTATACATAAGACTCAGAGATTCCCTCAGCTTCTGTTGGATATACACCTCAGATAGATACTTCTTCTTATAGGCAGCTAGGAAGTCTTTCCATGCCAACACCGGCGATTTCATCTGACTCCTTGGGACATCTTCCCACTAATGAAAAACATCTACCTATAATAGACTTGTCGCGTATAGAACTTTCTCATCATCCTCACAATCCATCTGATCCAGTAGCCTCTCAGTCTTTCTCAATCAAGTCTCGGCTTCTTTTGGATCCGTTGTCCTATAGAAATCTACTGCCCCATACTTCCTAAGCTTATCGAACTACTTTTCCTTCTTAACTGGGGTCAGAGCAAAAGTCTGTGGCATTTATTCCATGGCCTGGACAAATGCCTGAGCAAATGCCTGAAACATTCCTTGCTCCTATAAAAGAGAAGAATCCCGCATATGTGATCGAACGGGCTCACTACCTTGCCCTACAAAAGCCTCAACATTTCCTAGGGCTACAGACTCATCAGTAGTCTCCTCTCTTGTCGAAAAGTTAGGTGCAACTGATCCTTACAAAACTCCTCATGTCCTTCTACGAGGTGGCATCTTTCTCCTTTAATTGAAAAACTAGCAATTAGCTTGCACTACATTTTAATCTTATTTCCTACATAGATGCATGATATGCATGTCACTTAATGCAATCAATCAAATAATAATGCAACAAGAACTCACATATGAATTCTAAGCCTAGAAAAAACCTAAGCTCTAATACCACAAGATGTTGGACCCCATTTTCGGAGCCCAACTATTTGGACTCACAAGACGTGAGCGTATTTCCCTGTAGGGTTATTTTAATGAAATCTCTTTAGCCATCATTTTCATAGCATCTCAAACAACAAGAAGTGAGCCTATACTAGTCAGATGCTCAAATCGCCAATTTATTTCTCCATGCCTATAGTTTATTTTAAAACAATAATCATCTCATTCGGAGCTCTATAGATCAAGATATGATTAAAATACCGAAGTATGTTTAGTAAAACAACCAATTCATGCTTTTGCAATCGTTTCCCTCAATTTCTCTCCATCAATATTTTTCAAATCAACACCAATGGAAACCAATTTTTATGAAGAGATAGAAACATGTGTTAGGAATCCATTGGTTCAAGAATCACTTCATTTGGAGGTCGGATGATGAAGTTATGGCCAAAGAATCAAACATGATTATAGCCTTAATCATATTGTACCTATCTTGGGACAATTAGCATAACTTTCACAATAAATATTAGATTAAGGTAATTTTATCTACAACTTTCATGAAGATTCTAATGTGATATTTTGCCATCTAGATGATCAAAATTGTCAATTTCTAAAAATGTACAGTGTATGTCTGTTAAACAGACATACACCTCTACCTAATGGACATACACGGGGTTTAGACTGTTTTCCAGCCTCGTAAAGGTCAGTTTAACAGACATGAATTGGGTTGGGACCATTTTTAGACCTGAGAAGATCTATTTAATGGACCTAAAGTCTGTTTAACAGACATAGAAGATATAAAACTCCCTCCAAAGCATCTCTAATGGTTTCTACATCCATTCTAACATCACTTTCACTCATAATCTTCCCAAATTCACTTCTTCTAATGCAATATCACTCCTTAACATTCAATTACCAAATTGATTTCATTAAACTCCCAAATCTCAACTCAATTGATTCATCACATTCAACTAATTCTCATCATTTACTATAGCTGTCCCATATACATCCTATAGAACATTACTAACTTATAATGAACGTATCTCCCAACTTAGATATCCAAAAATTTCATACTTTATATGGTTGGAAGCTATAAAGATAATCTACAACTTCTAAAAAGACAACTTTATCTAATTCAGCCTAGATTAATACAGTTTTTGTCCCAAGATCATAACACAAATTCTTACCCTTATGAAAGCTTGAAAATGCAATGCACAAACTGGGAAGGTCATGAGCAAAATGCAATCATATTTCATTAATGAATCCAAACGACGTTTATACAAGCTTTATTACAATTCAACATACACATCACTAACTTAAAATAAAATACAAAAGGATGCTCAATGTTGAAATGCCTATAAAGCTATCCAAAATGTTCACTAATACAAAAGTCTCTAACTATCTTGGAGTTTCCGATGCCTTGCAAGGATTGCTAACCGTCTCGTTTTGCACATGAGGAGTGGAAAAATGATGAGTTAAGCTACATGGGTTAGTGGAAAATATATTTATAGCCATCGGTAATTGACCACAAATTCAAGCATATGTATAGATATATCTAGCAATTAAAGCATTATCAATCTGTTCTAGCAATTCAAGCATTAATCAATTTAGCTCAAAAATCATAACACGTAATATAGACTTTAGCCATTAAACATAACACTCAAATGCATCATACTTGATAATTCAAAGATTCAAATGCACAAACAAATGGCTCGAGGGGTCCTATGGGTATAAAATGGAGAAACCGAAGTTTACACCATGAACAAAATGAGTCCATTTTTGGAGCTTATAAGTCACAAGCGGGTAGCAGGGAGAAGGCTCCTGTCAATGTGCATGTGACGAATGAAATGATTGCTCTCTTGCCCAAACACATGGAAATTTCTTATGCTCAATTCAATTCATCATATATTCATATTCTCATGCTTTTTCCTATTTTCGTTTAATTCAAAATGTTATAACCTTTTTCAAGGTATAACATAGTCATCAATCATCAAACAATTTCCAACATTCACAAACAAGTCAAATTCAAGTAATCAATACATACATAGGCAAGAATTTGCTCAATTTTATAATAACCATAAATACATTACTCACCAAATTAGCTTGAAGATCCAAACTCAAGGTTGTCTTTCCTCTTGTTATTGGATAGGGTTTGCTTAGTTTCCTATGACAAACCAATTTTCTCATTCAATCCACATTCACATATAAATTCATAAAACTTCACAAATCAAAATGCTAAAATTGAACTCAAACCTACCCTACCCATAGTTTATCTAAGCTAGAAAAACCAAAACCCTAGCTTGGAAATCCAAAATCAAGATGGTTTCATCTTTCTCTTCTTTCTTCCTTCATTCCCAACACAAACCCTAGTCTCCATGTAATCCCTTTTTGAACCTAGCAAGAAGAAAGATGAAGACTTACCTCTAACAAGTTGATTTCCTCTTCTTTTTCTTCTTCTTTTCTTCTTTCTTCCTAGCTTCCCACAATTTCCCTTCTTCTCTTCTCTTCTTTACGTTTTCTTCCTCTCTCTTTGGCTTCTCATGATACTTCTCTCTTCTTCTTCTAATTCAAGACCATTTATTTGGTATTTTTCCCATTTTACCTTCATTTACTTTGTCCTTCCTATTTTACCCCTTATGTCTATTAAAACTAACATCATATACTTCTAACTCCTTCAAAAAATCTAGACCTTTTTTTAATCAGGTAATTGAAAGAATTTGACAACACTTCCTTTTAGAAAAATGTTTCTCCTTGTCTTAAGTTTCCAATAACACCAAAATTATTCAATTTGGTTTATAAATCTGAAAGTTATACCCCATATATTTTTGGACTGTTCTTATGTTGAAACAATATTCAATGCTTAACTTCCATCCAAAAATTGAAATTCTTAAAAATTGAATTAAAAATCAATTTCATCAGACAATTTGTATCCTTATGTCTCTAGTTTACTCCAAATAAAAAATTATCTCATTTGGATAACTAGAAAAAAGTTACGGTTAAAACACCAAAGCATACTTGGTGAACATGTTTCAACTACATTTTTCAACTTATCACTTCCAACATTTCACATATAACCCATCTTGTACCTAAAATATCTTTTCCACTTCATTTCAAATTCAAGAATTCTCCTTTTTCTTTACATATGACTAATCACTAACAATTTCTCATTTAATAGTTCTAACTTCTAAGAAAAGTTCGAGGTCCAACAATTCTCCCTCTTAAAGAATTTCTTCATCGAAACTCTTACCTGAATGATCAATCAAATGGAGGTAATGTTGTCTTATGCTTTCCTCAATCTCTCGAGTAACTTCTTCACTTAAATAATTTCTTCCAAATGACCATAGTCAATAAACTCACTCAGTCTTTCAATCACTCATTTAGTCATTCACTTCTTAACTAATTCCTTAATGTGTGTGTGTGTGTGTGTATCAGATTAGTCACAATTTTTTTTTCCACTTCCTGTGTTGATAACACCAATATCATATCATATCGATATTTCTTAGTATATTCACATATAACACATTATGAATCTAAGACATCTTTGTTAATAATACTAACTTATAAGTCAACGGTCCAGTTCTTAATAACTTTATATAGACCAATACAATTCAAGCTTAGTTGCCTCTTTATCCTAACCTGAACACATCTTGCACTCAATCTAAGCACACCTTGGGAAGGTGATCCTCTTAGAAACAATTCATCCTTCACTTCATAGTTCTCATCTTTATAGTGTCAATATACTTAACTTTTATGTCTATCTCACTATATTCCATACCTTTGGTGTTAATCCACCTAATTCATTCATTTTTCTTGAGTCACTTAATTCCTAATACATATCAGTTTCACTTATTAGTAATATCTCCAATCAATTCTAGCCTTTGACCATCTTTGGCCTTATTCATCTAAATAAAGAGGTGGATGACTCTTTTGTCATATAACGCCGCACGACATTTTAATGCTATCACTATGATGATAATAATTGTGATGCTTATAGTCAAATAGAACTATACATTGATCTCATGTTCCTATGAACTCCAAAATATAAGCCTTAAACATATCTCTGACAATTCGGCAAATTCAAACATTCAATTACTTGAGCCTACATTCTTAACAGCTAAATGTCATTTCGGCGCATTTCTATTAGGATGTGCAGCTTAAGTTGTTATTTGTGCTTTATCTAGTAATTTCTTTGCTCAATCATCATTATCGGGTATACATACTTCTTATTTCAATCACAAAGTATCATTCTTCCTATTCGAACTCAAAATTCGTATTCATTTCCAACCTTTTAATAAGATTCACAATTTCTGAATCCTCAATTTGGGCTTTATTAATCCTTCCATGTGAAACTAATCTTCAATTTCATAGCAAATAGTACTTTGATTTGCCCAAAATTTAACTCCACATTCTATGCCCCTTTTTGCACTAGATCTAATAACCTCAATATCTGAATTCATGCTTCACTACTATTGGGAATATATATGAGGTTTTAATTGTCTCCATGCATATCAAATCACTTTATCATGCTGCATTGTATTTTACCCTACTCTCTTATACAACATCATTGTATACTATAAAATCTCCAAATCCAGACGATAAAATTAACATCGATGTTATAATTCCTCAAAATTCTCTTTACTTTCATTACTCATAGTATTTACACATTTTTGCTCAAGTATTCATACTATTCTTCTCAACTTTTCGAATACATTTAATAAATCATCAAAATTTGCTTAGATCGCTTTAATCTTTAATACCATAATATTGTCGAGGGCATTGTTAACTCCAACAGATATAACCCAAAACTCCTTGTGCCCGTGATTGGTTCTCGTAGTTCTTTAAGTATCTAATTCCTTAATGAGGTAGTATTATCTCATGTCATTGTCAATTTCCCAATTGACTTTTTTTTGATTGATTTTCTCAATTCATTCAATTTCCTCTGATTTCACATGGACTTATTCTACTGTCTGCTTATTCATGTTAATTTCTCCACACATTTCAATTTATTTTCAATCTTAACTTCCTGTGTCTGTAACACATTTAACCGGACAAATTTGTATCTCCTGAACATATTTACACAGAATATAACGTGGACCTATACACTCCTCATATTAGCAATAATGCCACCTCAGTTTCAAGAATCCAATCACATAATTGGACACATTACATCAACCGTAATGCATACACTCTCAGTAGCATATTCTACATTTTATGCTTACGCCTCTGTCAGGAATAGGACTCCAACACTCACTTTGAAATCATTACACATTCATTTTTGGTTTGTTGCTTAATTGATCATTCTTAAATTGAATAATCTAATCAACTTAACGTAATTCAAGGAAATTCTTCTTTGAAAGAAGATTTCTTGCTTCTTTCATCGATACAGCTCAAGAATCCTTATCAATCAACTGTCTTCAACATTACTTGTCATTCATTCTTAGTACCTTAAAAAGATCAATTTCAGCTATTCATAATATCTCAATAAGATCAATCTTTACCATAACTTATGTGATTAGAATATCCTTTGCAATAAGGCTTAGTGAAGCGTTAAGCATATTCATTTACTCTTATACCTTGGTATATACCATTAAGATCATTGCATCTTATCTAGAGATGTATTTATGACAATTCACCAATTAATAACTTAGGCTGAGGATACCTTAATCTCATTTGATTCTGACAACACTTCTCATTTTTTACTTGTCCTCAATGGTGGGAACTATGCTAAAATTGTGCCCTCCTTCTTTTTCCTCAAATTCATCACTCATTGTAACATCATCAAGAATCTCAATCTATCCTTGATTGATCATTATAAACACTTTCATAGTTACCCTAGTTCCTCTTAGACATTAAACTATAGGAACAATGACTAACAAATATCTAATAAGTCATAGATTGCTTCCTATATTATCTCCACACATATAATACATATTTGCTAAATATTCTCACTTTTTATGGTGATCCCATTATCAAATATGTACTCACAATAACAATTCAACTTAACCTTTTGAACTTCTATATATGTTGCTATCATTCATCTCATCTTCCAATCCTTTATTGCATCTTACATTGTATATTTGCAATCAATTCAAAATTATAGATGTATATTCATCATGAAAATCTGGTCTCAATTCCACTAACACATTCTTATGGTGGATTGTAACTCTTGTCACATTAATCTAACAACCACTTTGGTTCCAATTTCATCTTCTTAAGATCAAAACAATTTCTGTTTTCATTATATTCTACTTGTACACTTTAATCTCATCATTCTTACTTGTCTCCCTATTTTCCTCAAACAATCTATGATAATAAGTTCATATCTTTATCACATTTGGGGATATACACCACTGTACAATATTGGTGTCATATTCAATTCCACCAATACAAATGCGTTGAATTATTATCTGTTATATTTAACCATGTACTATTTCCCATTTCTAATTCCCCATAACTTCCAATTTTCTCAAATTCTAAAAAGGCATGATTCTTCTCACTAATTCTATTAGCTTGAACTCTTAATACATACCCATGCGTGTGACTTATACGCATGTGACTCAGACTAAGGATCAGTTGCTGCGGCATGCTAAGACACGTCAAAAATGCATATAACTTGATACATATTTCCAAAAACGCCCATGTAAGATACTAAACCTAGGCACTCTGATACCACAACTGTTGGACCACAATTCTGGAGCCCAACATCCAGAGTCATAAAACATGAGCATATTACCCTGTAGGGTTATTTCAATGAACCCTCATTAGCCATCATCAGTTCATCTTCATTCTCATAGCATACCAAAAATACCTATGTTCATAACCAATTCATGCTCTTCCAACTGTTCCCTTTAATTTCTTTCCATCAATGTTTTTTAAATCAATACCAAAGGATACCAATTTTTATGGAGAGATAGACAAATGTGTTATAAATCTATTGGTTCAATAATCACTTCATTTGGAGGTCAGATGATAAAGTTATAGCTAAAAGAATCAAACAGGGTTTTGTCCTCAATCATATTGTACCTATTTTGAGACAATAGGCATAAATTTCACTAGAGATGTCTGATTAAAATACTTGAACTATAATTTCTCAACATGCGTCTACAGCCTTGTTTTACATAAATTACTCCAAAACAAAATAAACATGCAAATTCGGAGTGATGCCTTGACTCTCTTTCACTCGATCTCTTGCTCATCACCTGAATAGGGAAAAGAGAGTGGGG
>JAOSBK010046185.1:0-18731 GCA_027568895.1 Erythroxylum shatona | reverse complement strand
TCAAAATCATCTATATACCAATTCATAATTCAAAGCCATACACAAACCCATATTTCATTTTAATATTTTCACTAAAAATTCGGGGTCCAACATTTTCTCTCTTTAAGGTACCAAAAGCTCTATGCTTAAGCCTTCCATATTACCTTAGGGTCTGTTTGGTTGGATGTTAATTAATAGAATGGAACATAATGGAATAGAACATAACGAAACAGTTTATAATGGAATGGAATGTAATATAGTGAAAAGTTGTTTGTAAGGGATGGAACGGTTCATAATGTAATGTAATAAAATGTTGTTTAAAATATGGATGGAATGGAATGGAATGTATAATAAATGACTATTATAACCATTATATTAAAATAGTTGTTGTAGGAGGTTTAATAATATTATTTTAAAATAGAAATCATTTCCAATTAAAAAGTCATGATTGTGACTTTAAATTTTTTATATATTTTCTGTTTTAAAGTAAAAAAGATTTTATTATTTTATAATTAATTATATACAATTTATTATTAATTATATGAAAATGTTATTAGTAATTATTTAATTTATTTTATTTTATTCTATTCTATTCTATTATATGTGATTTATATTTAAAAATAACTTATTTTTATTTTTATTTACATAGAAATATATATAACTAAAACCATTATAATCAGAATTCATAACTCATTTGGTCAATTCAAATTTTTCCTGGAACACACTTTCGGGTCAACTTTTGATGATAAACTTGACAATGAAAATGGAACAATTTGAGAACACTTTCTTCTAGAATAATGTTCTCCTATCTCTTAAGTTTATAGTTTAACCAAAAACATTCAATTTGGTTCAATATTCTAAATGTTATACTCCCAATAATTTGGACTATTCTTTAACCATAATAGTATTTTGTACCCAACTTCAAGTCAGATTTTGGAATTCTAGAGACAAAATTAAAATTCAATTTTTACATAAAAATTGTAGCCTTATGTCTCTGGTTTAATCTAAACTAAGAACTATTCCATTTGGATAATTACAGGTCAATTTATTCCCACTACCGAACATGTTCAGTGAAAATACTCCGGTTATCATTTTCCAGAACTCCTCATTATTTTTGTCCCAATTTCATCAATCAATCTCTCTAGAATGATTTTATATGACTATAATTTTTTTGAGATGTAGAACAATGTGTTACAAGTTTGTTGGTTTAAATCCCATATCATTTGGAGGTCGGTAGAAGAAGTTATAGTTAAAAGATCAAAGGATGTTCAAAAACAATCCCTCTTCGACAGCCACAGAAGTCACAATTGTGCACTTGCACGATCATGAGATTTCTATTACATGCAAAAAGTCACGATCATGTAGAAACATGAACCTGCTTTTCCAATTTCTTCTGAAATGTCACGATCGTGCATTTCTTTTTCGTTCTTAACCGTAGTTCTTCTTCTTCTTCTTTCTTTTCTTCTACTCAAACCAACATCTCTAACTTATATTAACCCCATTTTCAACTTCCATACAACCCAACACATTAAAAAAATCAAAAACCAAGAATCAACACCAAATATCAAAAACATCACATGCTCACGCATCTTCTTTATTTCTACATTTCTTCACTTTCATTTTTCTGCATTTCTATTTTTTGCATTCTCTTCAATTTCTTCTTCTAACTGTCATTTAAATCATTTATTCTCATCTCCAGACATCAACATATACTTAGTCCTTAAGCTCTAAATTCATATTTTTGTTCATCCTAAAATCATCATAATATTCAATGAAATAACAATGAAAACAGAGCAGATGTATATCTCTTTTCATGAATTTTTTTTGAAACAATGCATTAGTCACGGGAAGAATGAGAAGGAGAAGTGGTAGAACACGGAGAACGGAAAGAGAAATATGGAAATGATAAGTTTGTGTATAGTAATAAATGAGTTTGGGTGGGGTTAGAAGAAATAATTAGTAAGAAGAACTATTGAGGGTATATTATGTAGTATGTATTTATTAGTTCACATTCCATCCTAAACCCCCACGAATCGAAGGTTTCTTATTTTTACTGTTTAGGATAGAATGGAACCTCTGCTTCCATCCTATTATGAAACCCTCAAACAAATGATGGAAGTGTGTTACGATCCATACCCTTCCATCTCTACCCCCTTAACCAAATAGGGCCTTACTGATATATCTGCCAAAAGTCCTCCATATTAAAGCCTTTTCATAATACAGAATCTCTACACCTTTTTCTCATCCCCAACAACCATATGAAGCTTTTCTTCCCTTCTTTATGAAATTTTTTTCTTAACAATTCACACTATTTAAACTAATAAAAGTGCATTAACTTATTTATTCTTTATTATTATTGTTTTTATTTTTTTATCTACGGGTATTATAATTTGTAGTAAACTAACTTTTTTCCATTGAGTTGTAATATTTATATTTATTTAGTGTTTATTTTATGCAAGCTAACATCTATTCTAACATTCTAACCTTTATATTTCAAGTACTTACAATTTCTAATACATAACATATACATTTATGTTTTATTATCGAGTTCTCAATTTTAATATTACTTTTACATTTACTAATTTTTAACTCTTTTAATACAATTAATCATTTATTTATATCATTACCTATGTTAGATATTTAATAAAATAAGAAATAAAAAGATAATAATGCAGCCTAAAGGAACAACACACTTAATTAATGTTATTGCTATTACAAAATAATTATAATATCATATTCCAAAAAATTAGGATTTAATGAGATAGTATGTAGAGTTATTGATAAAGGCTATATTATACATACCATTAAAGGTTAAATTTGTTCTAATTTAGCATCTTTATAACATATTTTATAAAATTTTATGTTGTTTTCTTATATTTGATTAATTGTCTTATAGGTGATAAATTAGAGGAGAAATCTATGGATGAAAAATGTGGGCCGACTTGACTTCGACTGGAGTTGACTAGGTCACAGGCCAAGATTGCTTAACCCTAATAGGCCACACCCGTGGTCCAATGGGAAGGTACAAAACAATGTCATTTTTTAAAATTTTCTTAAAAAGCACAACGTCTACCCGGTAATAACATGGGTATGTATTGGCCCATGTTAAAGAACACCCAGATGTATTTGAGGGGACCAATATAAAGGGACCATGTTTGACCTATTCCACAATATACCTATGTCCTACACCCCGTATTCAATTTTATAGGAAGCATTATTGATCATTAGAAAACACAATCTTAACATGGTATTGTATTGGTGGAAAAATTTAGATTTCAAGTTCCAGAAGCTAACCGATGTCAGTGTAGAAATTAGTCTGACACCAAACTCTTAACACATAATTTGAAGATGTGCAAAAACATAATTTCATTAAATTTGGGACTCTATTATATACCGCTAGCTTATAAATACTTTATTAGGGTTTGTTAAAGGGGAGTTTAGAGGTTGATGACAACCTCCATTTTGAATAGTTGTTTTTAGGGTTTTCTTCAAATCAAGGAAATGTTTAAAGCAAGATTTAAGGATAATCATGACAATTCTTCTAAATTTTTTCCATTATTTATTTTAAGTTAAAACTATTTTTATTTTTTTTTCTTGATGCTTACTATATAAATTCCTAGTTACAGTTAAGGATATAATTTGTATGGATATTTCAATTATCAATGCATAAGTAGACATTATTTAGTTTAACATTCTCATTGTTCTTAATTGTTGGATTTATGCTTAATTAACATAGATTCAATATTAAGGATTCTGTGAAGGATTGAAAGGTACTGGGAGAATAAACATTCTAAGTTTAAGTAAGAGATTTCTTAAACTAGGGATATAACTAAATATATAACTATGATTAACGAGCTTGATTTAGGTTAATTGCAGATGCATGAGGTGGTAATTTCTTAATTGAATATATCCTTGTACCTCGAAAGAGGATATGTATATATAGATAAAGTTATTTGTTATTTTAAATTTGTATTAATCTCACATGATAATTGGAATTTCCTTATAAATGAACCCTAAAACCTAGTTATCTCGATTTTCTTTCAATAGTTGCATAATTTAATTATCTTTCATTAAATCTTGTTTCCTTTTTCTTCTTTGGCTAGGATTAATAAGTACAGTAGTATAGTCTTTGTGTGATGGATACTCTAGAGTACTTCTATTTTATTACTTACTACAATCGTTTCTATGCACTTGCATATATAATTAATCAATTTATTAAAGAAACAATTAAATTATTACAAAAAAGTTTTGAACTATCATATAGACTAGTTTTGAAATATCATATAGGCTCTGAATTCTTTAGTCGTAAATATTTACATCAAATGTACCCTTAAAATAAAAGGGTCTTAAAAATATTTAGTAAGAGGATTAAAAGAAAAACTAATCCCTTAAAAAAATGCTATTACTACCATAACTTGTTATAGTAACAAATCAAACTTTAGGAATAATAGATCTTATTATAAAAATAACTATCGGTAAATATTGATTAATAAACATATTTAACATAAAAATGGAATTACTATCTGTGGCCTAAATACCTTCTCAATTTTTGATAAGATATTATTTGGTTATGTTAATTGAAATTATATTTTTTGTTTTGGCTATATTTTGGTGCTTAAGTAGGAAAATTAATGTTTGTTTTGTTTTAGGAGATGACAAATGGAGATTGCATCAAATTGGAACATTATTAGTCAAAATTATGAATTTGGGAAAAGTATAGATTACTGCAGTTGATATGGTGAGATCGCGCTTAATGCTAAATTCACTTCAAAAGTTAGAATTCAATTAGGAAACTTCTTTCCATCATTATTATGTACGGATTTTGATTTGTTTTAGATAGGAATCTTTACAAGATAGAAGTAGACTAGGTTTTGAGTAGGAAAACAAGATGAAAATATCTCTACGACCTTCTTTAAAATTCTCGTGTTGTTTCTTTTTATTTTTCTTTCTTTTTTCATCTTTTATTCTATTTTTGGTGTTAGAACTAAAGCTATGTGTGGCTAAACATAAATATTATGATTTACGGGGATTTAAAACTCTAGTTTTAACCTTATGAGGTTTTGTTTTACACTTATATTCATGTTCTAATTCAGAAATTTCTTGTTTTGTGTTCTTATACTTCATGAATAATTAATGTTGATTAATCTTACAAATTAATTTGATGTTGATTATTTTGTAGCTATCAATGAATTTAATGATCTATCATAAAGGATTGGACAAGTAGCAAATAGGTTATTTATGAATTTGCATATTTAACTTATGATAAATATGAAATCTAAGTTAAATAGTTATAACTTTCTCAATTATTTAATTTAAGGTCTAGTCTTTTTCATTAAGTTTATTGTTATCATTTAATTGATATGAAATACTATCATACCCAATCAATTGATGGTAAGTTTTGGTTTGAATCAATTAATTTAGGAAAACTTGAGAGTTATTGTGGCTATCCTAATATTTTTATACTAATTGCTTGAATTGTGAAAATTATTCTTTTTAGACTAATGATCAATGTTACAATTAGATGAGATAGCTCCTTTGAATCGAAATTCAATTTATCACTTTTATATTTAGTTGATTTATTTTAATTCCTTGTTAATTTTATTAAATTACTTAATTAATCATAAACCATAGACCTTTTTCTTAATTTAAATTAAGATACTAGTTTTTAGTTTTCTTGAGATTCGACCTGATTTCACGACTACTACAAGAAGTTAGAAAATCGAAATTAATTTTGAGGGCTTCGATAACTCAATCAAATTTTGGTGCTATTGTTGGGGAACAATTTTATTTCTTAATTTTTGTATTATTTTATAGTTAACTGCTAATCTCTTGTCTTGTAAGACAACACATTGTTTAAGGAAATAGACTAAGTAAGGAAGTAGTCATTCACCTCTAAAAGTGAAAGTTGAGATAGATTTAATAATTGGTGAAGATTCTAATATTTAAGAAGTTGAAGAAAAGATGGAAAATCCTAACGCTAAAATGTTGAGGGAGTTAGTGGCACCAAATTTGAATCAACAACCTATATACATATAATTTCTAGATCTTGAATTAGATTTCAAATTAAATTTACTTTAGATTCACTTACTTTCAATTTTTTAGGGTCTTATAGGTGAAGATCTATATAAACACTTGAAAGAATTTCATATTTTCTACTCTAGAATATTGGCTAAGGTAAAAGATTGGCTATATTATCTTCCCCTTGGCTCAGTGACAACATGGAATGAGATGAAATGGTTGTTCCTGAAAAAGTTCTTTCTTACATCACGAGCAACCAATATAAAAAATAATTGTATATAACGACATTAAATAATTGCGTCTTTTAGGGGGCAATAAAAAATATGATATTTTTTATTCATTTTTTCTTAATTATATGTAGTTTTCATTTGCATTGTTTTTGTGAAACTGGTTTATTGGCTTAAAGGGGATATGAGTTTCAAAATTCACGAATACTAAATTTTGTAAGGCATGATCAAGCCTTTTGTAATTGAGTTGTCAAACATAATTACCCAAAATTCTAGAATACTAAATCAATTTAGCTTTCTAGAATGAAATTCCTAAAATTCCATAATACTAAATCTAATCAGGCGAGATTATTGTCTTATATATTGTCTTATACGATTTAGCTTTTTGGAATAGAATCACCAAAATTCCATAATACTAACATTCATAAGGAGTGATCACACCTCATAAATGTTAATATTCTAGAATTTTAGGGATTCCAATCTAGAAAGCTAAATCATATCAAACCTTGTAAATGTTAATATTCTAAAATTTTAAAGGATCTATTCCATAAAGTTATATTGCATAAGGCCTTATACATGGTAGTAGTAACTTGTCATTTTTATTTTCTAAATAATAATAATAATAAAATAAATAAATATTGTGAAATTAAAATTAATAAAAATAAAGTAAAATAAAACCATAAAATTTATTTTATAATTATTTATTATTAATTAAGTAACGAAAAATAAAACAAAACCTTATTCTTTTTTTTTCAGCGCCAAGTCTCGCGTCATCGTCTCACAAGTATAGCAACCCCAATCTAAAGCACCAAAGAAGCGGATATAATAGCCCCATGCACATCCCATGCATAAGACAAGCACAGTTGACGCACCACTAGATGTAGCTCTAGCCCAATGCGTACAACACTCCCACATTTCAATGAACCAGTCCCACAACAACCTAACTATTACGTCCCAGGATTAAACATGAAAGGATAAAAATGAAGGTAATGCAGAATACCTGATTTCAGTTCCATCTCTAATTTCGATGACATTTTCAAGCTCTAAATGATCACAAATCTCCCGGGACTTTTATGAAAAGTGTTTCCCAACACATGGTTTAGGCCTTTCTACAGTTTTCTCAATATTTAAGCTCTCATAACGAGTCAGAGATTCCTTATGCTTATGATTGATATGAGCAACTATAGGAGACCTTAACCTATATATATAGCTTCCATATCGAGCTTTCCCATCACAAGGCTGATATGGGTTTAGTCCATACTAATTGGGATCCATTTTTTACACAGGCTTTGATGGGCCACTTTGTTATTTTTATCTGGATCAAATTATGTAACTTAACTGATAATTTATTTAAAAACCAAAAAATGAAATTAATAGTTGTCCAACTTTATGGGAAAGGATAAAATTGTCCAACATTCTCCCCTGTGGACAAGCATTAATTGCAGTTTTGACTCTAGTTTAAAAACTTGGTTAAGCCATGCTACTGTATTGCTACTGTATTAGTTGACTAAGTTTAAAAACAAAATATTTGATCTAAAGATAATGAAAGTCCATCATTCCTTCCTACAAGGCTTTCGATACCAAAAAGTATCAAATGCATGTGTCATGTGTGACACGGGTCTAATACAATCACGAATATCTAATACCTCGTTAACATGAATGGCAAAATAGAGTGTGGCAAACTAGGATGATACCTTTATGATCTAAATTATATCATCTTCGTTTGTAGGTCTCAATTCCACCAACTTTACACCAAATCGCATATGCTATACTGCATTAAAGAAATCCTATTTTCTCTCACCAAATGCTAAACAACATTAAAGAAAACTTGTTTCCTCTCACCAAATACTAAAGTACATTAGAGAAAACCTTTATGTTCTTCAACTGAATGTTAAACTACATTAGAGAACCTTTATGGGATTAAATACTTATATCCCCCTATGTCATGTCAAATTCATGAATATCTGTGTATGCGTATAAATGACATAGCACAAGGTCAATCTGTATACATGCCCAATGACCTTTAAATGCTTAAGATTTACACAAATCTTAAGACTTTCATTTGTATTATGACAATGTATGATAACATGTATTACTGAGGATAAACGATGATTATCTTTATTGATGAACCGTCACACGTCATAATACACCAAAATGTACAAATGTACATAGAGCAAACATAATGATCATCTAGTAATACTGTCTAAGGATGTAAAAACACCTATACTGTATACTTGTGTCATAAACACAAGTAGGCGAAGTCCTTTAGTTAAAGGATCGGCTTACAATTCCTCAGTCTTTGAATGCTCCAAACCTTAATGTCACCTTTTGTAGCAATACCTTTATAGTCAAATAATTGACTCTTAAATGCTAAGATCTTGTGATTTTCTTTGTTGTTATTAAACAACACATCAAGAAGATTATCACAGTACAGACAATTGGGTCTAGCTACTGAATCAACATAAATAACTCAGAAATTAAGTTTTTAAGCTAAACTATTTGTGAAACGGTCTCATAGAATGCACTTTACATGCATAGTCCAGGAAGTTACCTGTGTCTACTTGACACACTTCTATGAAATTATACCATCTGTAAACTTAAAACTGCAACCTTAAGTAGATTTTCGATCATCCGGACACACAGCTCAATTTGAATATGAATTCCCTACGAGGTTCAATCTGTTGACTTTTCTATATATAAACATATAATCCTTGATTCCTTTTAGTATTTTAACGCTCATTAGACTGCATTCCAATGGTCTACACCTGGATTAATCAGATATTGACTAAATAGTCAAACAGTGAATGCAATGTCCTACCTAATACATAGCCAAGCATACATCAAGCTATCAATCGTAGCATATTACGAAACTTTCCTCTTCACCTCTCTCTCTTTACTTTATTATTTAGATATTATACTAAAGATTATCACTCACTATAAGAGATAGGTGCTACAACAGGTTTATTGTTAGCTATTTTAAACCTTTGTAACATAAACTCAATGTATGCATTCTATGAGAAGTTTGATGAGTGCTGAGAACTGTCCAGATGAATCTAAATACCTAGGATAGAAGATGCTACACCAAGGTCCATCATGTCAAAGTTCTTAACCAAAAGTGGCTTAACCTTATACAATATGGTCAAGAAATTTGACTTGAGCAATATATCATCCACATGCAATAATAGGAAGATAACTTTTCTCCCCTTGACCTTATAGTACAAGCATCTTTTTAACTTTATTTTCTATAAAGCTGAAAGAGGCCATAACCTCATTAAATGCAAGGTATCACTTTTAGGAGGTTTGATATAAATCATATATTGATTTGCATAATGTGCAAACCATGTCAGTTCCATTTGGATCTTGGAATCCTTTAGCAAACCATGTCAGTCCCATCTAGATCCTAGAATCCTTAAGCAAACCATGTCAGTTCCATTTGGATCTTGAAATCCTTCAAATTGCACCATATAGACCACTTCATAAAGGTTCTTATTCAGGAAAGTGGTTTTGACAACCATCTGATGTAACTCTATATCATCATGAGCTACAATTGCCTTAATAACTCAAAATGCATGCTACGAGGATATGAGAGAAAAGGTAACATAAAGTCAACCTTTCTCCTTAAGTAAGCCATCAGGCAATTAAGCGAGCCCATAAACCACTGAAATATATCCTGAAATCTTTTAGGTTCAATCATCATTTACAACTGATTGGTATGCAATTCCAATACAAATCAATTAGCTCTTAAACCTTACTATACTTCATGGCTTGCATCTTATCATTCATTGCATCTGCATTAGGTACAGAAATAACTTTTGTAAAAGTAACTAGATCCGTAACATGTCTAATAATATACCCTTTTACACCTGATAGACTATGTAATCAGATAGGATAGCAGGTCATCTCACTCTAGTAGATTTACTTAACTATATTAGATCTTGTACCCTCAGGAACCTTTGTGTCTATAGGTATAGGTTCCTATTCCTGTACAGGCACGGTACAAAGACCTAAATCCATAAATCTAACTATATGAGAGGTGGGTACATTATAACTGTAGTATCTACCCTGCTATCATCTGAAGGGTCAAAGGGCCCACCATCATTATAGATATGGTTTCTAGAAACTTAGTTGTTTGTGATTCCACTATTCTGGTCTCTCCTTCTCTACAGTAAAAGTTGTAGCCTTAAAGTGGTCAAGATACCTTACTAAATAGCAATAAGTAGAACGAGCATGCAATTTTTCTTTATAAGGATTATACTACCTCAGTAGGGTAGCCCTATACATGAATATATGTAAGCTAGGTTTTTCAACTTTTTGATACTGCTCTGTATTGACTTCTTCAAGTCCTTTAGGGTGCAGTTATGCCTTTCGACAACACTCCATTTTACTCAGAACTACTCGGCATAATGAATTAAGTCACTATTCCAGCTGATTCCAAATATCTAGCAAATGAACCTTTTAAAGTCCTAAAACACCATATTTGCCATGATATTCTCCTCCATGGTCAAATCTGACTATCTTGATGAATTTTCCCAATTGGTTCTCAACCTTCAGTCTTTAAGCAAAAACACATGACTGTGATGGGAATAATCATCAATAAATGTCAGAATATATTTAGAATTGCACAATGCAATTGTATAAAATCTACCAATATCTTTATATATTAGACTCAACAAGTCAAAAGCATGAGTTTACCTCAATGTCCTTATTAGTTAACTTACCCCTGCAATAGTTAGCACATGTTTTCAGATCATCATAATCTAGAATTGAGAAATACTTTCCTTGATTAATCTCTCAACCTTAGGTCTGGAAATGTGGTCAACTTTTATGCCATACCATGTATGACTACTCATTCATCATGGTCCTTCATAATTTATTTAGCAAAATACATAGTAACGTTTATCTAATTTGCGGTAAGACACATTCTATACAAACCATATGACAAGAAAGTTATACCATTATGCTTTGCATTAAACAAAAACTATACAATATAACTATTAAATGCAAAACTTCAACCTTCTTTCTCCAAAATTGATAAGAAGATCACATATAAAATGTGTCGTGTAAAGCCCAAATGAACCTTACACCAAAGTTCAATATATACATCCCCTATAGATATTACTTCCACTTTTTATTACTGTGAACCATCAGTTTCTCCTTCCTTTTATTTAGCTTTATCCTGGATATGAACCACTACATTATGGAAGCATCTTGATCAGATGTTCCGCTAAATAGCCACTATGTACTTAATATGACTATCGCAAGTTAAATTCAAAATTGATAAGCCAAAAAGTAACCTAATGGTCTCATTCTTTCTTTTTAACCTCATACTACTGGTTTCTTTATATCCTTAGGACCTTTATCAGCAGTGGTTTGCCCAATATTAGCATGTGAAGAAGATTTGAACTTTCTAACTTCGAACTTAGCGAGCTTTATCTTTTTCTTCCCTTTACTTACTTCGAGGCTGTAGGAGTAGCAAACTTGAGTTTCTCCTCCTTAGCAACGTAATGGGCTATCAAAGCATTGAAGTCCCAACATTTTCAATCTACTGTAAAGATGAATTATTCTCGATATGTACTCCATTACTGCCTTTTTTCTCATATATACCTTATGGAGAATAATTCTTTCATCAAGGCACTTGTCTCAATACCAGTTGAGACTATGTATCCTTGGGAGACATTATCAAGAAACTCCTTAGCTATATTTTTGTTTGGAAGTCCACTATGTAGATGGTTAAGAATAGATCTTTTAATGGTCATCAAATATAATCTATTAGATCAATCCTAAGTTTCATAGGCTACTTTATGAGTTTTCAAGTTCATGGATGTAAATGGAGATGGCCTATCTGTCCGTATGGTTGTATCATCCATAACTATCTCCATATCATTCAATACATCCTCTGTCCACTTCTTTGAATTGAAACCTCATAGGGTTTCAATGGTGACACTAATTTTATTGACTGAAAAGATGACTTTAAAATGATAATTTTTAAATCAGCATAAATGTAAGACAACAGCAATACTCAAAGCCATTAATAGTATATTTATTGAAAATCTGGTTACACATATTTTGAAACACTTATTCGCTGAATACATAATATATGAAACTAGAACTCCATATAAAAGCAATCAAAGTACAAATCATCAAATCTCATGACATTACCACCTGTGGACAAATAGATCATTCAAGCATCGACTTTCCTCTATCTAATGCCTTTATATACATCTCAAAATCTCATATAAGGCTAACACCTGTGGGCAGAATAACCAAACATGAGACCAAAGACATCCCCTAACATGTAAGTAGAACAATTCAAAATACTAACTTGAAAGGTTACGGTGGTGACTACCTCCTCATCAGCACTCAAAAAGCCTACAAACATAAGGGATACATCTTCATGTTATCCTCACATTCTTTATGGTCAAATGGTATATGACAATGTAACATCAATAATTGTAAAAATCTGAATGCACAGTCTCATTTTCACACACTTGTATTGAAGACATTCTCTAAAAACTTCATTTGAGAATTTTGTAAGAGAAAAATCTTTGTAGAGTGACTATCGCGCATCACCGGATATTGAACCAACCACCCCAGACATAAGAACCTCATGTTTCTCCCTTATGGCAAGTTCGTTGCACAAAAATTCACTCAAAAATGCCTTCAGATTGTTCTAATTTCTTTTTTGATCGATTATCATGCAATCATGAACACTGAGCATAAGACTCGAGACACAAAAACTTAGAGTATCTCCCTCATGTGATGTTCGAAGCATGAAAATTCACTTAAAATAAGATTTAGAATACCTTAGTTCCTTTTTTAGAGTTAAACTTTAATTTATTACTAATGTAATAAATCTTGAAAAATGGAAAAACTTACTTTATAAATTTCCCGAACCAAGAAATTGACCTAAAATACCTTAGGACATCATTAAGGGAAATATTAAATTTTTTTGTTTTCTTCAAAAAATATTGTAGCATCTATACAACTGACATCAGTCACTAATGTGGCGCACCATGTCAGTGTGCCAATGTGCATTAGATGCGTCTAGCGAGTGCGCATCAGACGCTCCCCACGCATAGACGCATGCCTACTGTACAGCATGTGCAACACACGCGTTGCCACGTGTCTGCATACGGTGTTCCATATATAGAGACAGATGTGTTGCGTGTGCAATATGTGCCCGCCGTAGTAGCGACTGTCGCTTGTTGGAGTGACATGTTTGCACGTGATTGCACGTGCCAAACATACGTCGCTACTCCTCTCCACTGTAGCAATGTCAAGCACGTGCAATGCATGCGCCTGATGGTTTTGTCAACCACCGACATCGGAGGCAATTTCTGGCTTCCTAGGAAGTCATTTTTTGCTCTGTTCAAGCCGTTTTTTATAGCTAGCCTTATATATTCCACTTTTAAGTAATTATATATGTAAGAAAACTGAAAAATGAATCAAAAACTAAGGAAAACATATGAAATGAAAAACCAAAAAACTTTCATTTTCAGCAATCTGATCACGTAACTGCTTTGATACCACATATAGTACGTAGTACAAACCTTATTACATACCCAGGATTAAACATGAAAGGATTAAAAATGAAGGTAATGCAGAATACCTGATTTCTGTTCCATTTTTTATTCTGATGCCATTTCTGAGCTCCAAAAGATCACGAATCTCCCAGGACCTTTATGGAAAGTGTTTCCCGACATGTGGTTTAGTTCTTTCTACATTTTTCTCAATACGTAAGCTCTCCTAACAGGTTAGAGATATCTTATGCTTACGATTGATATGAGCAACTGCAGGAGACCTTAACCTGTATCTATAGCTTCCATATAAAGCTTTCCTATCACAAGGCCGATATGGGTCCAGTCCATACTAATTGGGATCCATTTTTCACAAAGACTTTAATCCATTGATTTAGATCATTTATTGGGTCACTTTATTATCTTTATCTGGATCAAATTACGTAACTTAACTGATAATTTATTTAAAAACAAAAATTGCAATTAACAGTTGTCCAACTTTATGGGAAAGGAGAAAATTGTCCAACAAACTCTAGCAACACAGCTCCACTAGGTAGGTCCATAGCAGCCCCATGCAGCAAGTCCACCATGTGGAACTACCCAACAGCGTCCCACAGGAATGTCCCACACCCAACAAACCAGTGCTCTACAACAACCCAACTCCAACAACACAACCCCACTAAGTAGGTCCATAGTAGCCCACGCTAGCGAGTAATCGCACAACACTAACACACCAAACCCATCACAAAACTCTTACCATCAACTCCTACAAGGATCATAATTTTGTTTTATTTATTTTTGCTTCATTTTTATTAATTGCTTTTAGTTGCTTTACTTTCATTTTAATTTTAGCTATTATAGGGTTATTTTTATTATTTTTGGTTAGTTTTTTGTTTATTCTTTTTATCATTATAGGATATGTGAAAGATATTATTTGGTTTGACGCAATTAAGAAAAAAAGTAAAATTGAACTTATGAAAGCAAATCAAATCAAACCTATAAAAGTGAATTGATTAATGATTTCAGAATCTTGTTCTCGAATCAATCTCAACCTACACAAAAATAAACACACATCATTACATTATTGTTTTCAAAACTCTCTTAAAACTATTAATCATTGATTGAACTATATTGTAATAGTAAATATTGTAATAAATCATAAGTGCATGGTGTAGCTGTAGCTAATAATGGCAAGTACAGGTCAATCCCATGAAGACTATGGACACTACTAATTACACTTCCCCTATCGAGCCTACAAATTGATTTTAGATTTTTAATAAGAAGAAAATAAAAGCTAGACAATTCAAGAAACAGGAAACGATTGTGAATGCAAAGACAGTGGAATTAACTCATAAAACTATCATTATCATAAATTAGTTTCTAGGTTCGAATCCCTTTAAACCCTTATCAAATTGATCTTTTATTATGCAATTATTTTGTTAATGTATTAGATTATGGAGACTACTATAGTATGTTAATAGTTGACCTTGAGTCTACTAACAATAAATCATAAGGTCTCTAGTTGAACTACTCAGGTTAATCTTATAAGATTGCGTTGCTGATTTATGAGTCCTTTTATTAGGATTAATCCTAATCCAAAAGATTTATGTCGTCTTATCTCTAAGGTTTCAATCAACTTCTTATAATTACGGTAGACCTATTCACACTAGGAATTCTCAATTAGTGTGAATTCTCAATCTTTACATATGAAATCGGATTATAATCTAATATTCTTGGTTATTGGAATATAAATAAAATGTGTAATCAGCTCATAATATGTCAAACAACTAATTGCAGTAATAAAAGAATCAAATCATGTCAAAGTATTAACATAAGGTCCATCTAACCTAAAAAATAACTGGACATTTAGTTACATCTTATCAAACATGAAATCAAAAGTACAATGAAAAAAATGAATTGAAAAAATGGGTTCATAATTTTAAATCTCTCTGATTGTTTTCTATCAAATGTTTTTGCAATATAGAGGTTTGAACTTGTATCTGATGGATCTTCTGATGATTTCTTTGTGTTTTCCACTTTCTTAAACCAAAATCATCCCTTTTAGACTTTCTCCACATCTAGAAATTGCCTTCCAAAGCCTCCCCCTTTCTTCTCCTCACAAAAATGTCTTTTTATCACCGTGAATCAGACTATACATAACCAAAATTGTTTGAAAGTAGCAAAAGTTCTACATTCCTTCAAGTTTCTAATCTTGATATCTTTATATTTAGGTATCAAATTCTTCACATAAATTGTACCTCCATTCTAGCTTTCCAATGCATCCTCTTTTGCTTAAAACAAAGCCCTATAGCTAAAGTTATGGACTAAAAACCAAAGGAAGGTCAACTGGGTTGATATAGACTTTATATCTCATTCTTAGCCTTTTTAACCCATCAAAACAACACTTTTAGGCCTTAAGTTGTACATAGAAATTATAGCTCAAGGTGTTGGCTTGAGTTTAAGGTTTTGAATCACCTCATTTGGGCCTCATAAGCCTCAAATATGTCAATGTAAAGCTCTAATGGTTAGGTTGACAACTTTGCAAAAATAAGTTTTACTTTGAACAACTGATTGCTGGTCCAAACGAATTTGAACAACTACGAATTTAGGCTTCCTGAAATTCTTGAGATGTCCTTTAATCATACTGTGAAGATGATGTTTATATTCGGACTCTCCATCTATATTAAAAATTGTGCATAGCTTTTGTGCATCAAATCTTCACTTTATGTCGTGTTTTCATCTGAATTCTTCTCTTTTAAGTCTATAAAGGCAATTATCACCTGTAAATATACTTAGAGTAAATTAAATACCAAATATACAATAAAAGTATAAAATACCAAACAAAATACATCAAATATGGGTGTAAAAATATAGTTAAATATCCATTTATCAAGCATCCTAATACTTAAGTTTTTGATTGTCCTCAAGCAAACCATAATCAAAATTATAAATTTTACATCATCAATCTCAACCTTTCTATTTATAATATACATCACCACATCCTATTAAATCAAATTAACATACAATTAGAGTCAAGTTATCCTAAAATTAACTTCCTAAGCAATATTAATAGTAGTCATATCAACAATTACATTGAAATCAAAATCATTATCTCTTTACACCTTCACCAAGATTTCACTCAATGCACTCAAGTATTTAGGGTGAAAAGCATCAAAACTCTCAATCAATGCATAGTAGATTTCTTACCATAGGCTTCCAATAAAATCACATATCCACCATTTATATACAAACTAGAACCAAAAATCAAATGGTCTTTATATGTTTGTAACATGGTTTAGGTACAACATGATTGGGATAATAAAAGGGTTAAATTTAAGGAAATTTACTCAAAAAAGTAGTACAAGACTTGTTTACAAAATACACAGGTCCTTTCAATGCAACTCTATTGTTAAAATAAACTTATTTTTTTCCTTTGTTTTTTTCATTTTATTTCTTTTTCATTTTTCTTGTTTTTTTCAACATTACAATCAGTACCACAATTTAAAAAATATTGGGCATTTCACAAATTTCAAATCACAAATAAGAAAATAATGTAAATAAACTTTAGGGTTCAAAACAATAAAAAGTCCTCCAAAAAAAATAGGATAAAGGTATATAATTTGGGTTTAATCAATGAAAAAGGCTAAGGCTCAACTTGGTTATTTCTAAAGGTAAATTTTTTGGGTTTCGTGATTTCTGAAAAATATGCTAAAGCAAGTTGATGAATTTAAGTGCTTTCATCATACCAATGCTTCTAATTTAACAAATATGGTCTCAACATGCATAATAAAACAAGTTATATAATTATCCTACTATGCACGTTATCACACATAAAAGAATAATAAGAGGTTTGAAAATTGCTCTTAGGCTCAAAAGCTCACGAAAAAATTTGAGTATATGTGTGTAAATAATATGCACTTTCATTCAACTTAACTATTTCAATGATTACGAAAAATATGACTTAGAAAATTAATTTCACTCTAACTATCATCCTTTTGCAAACCAATTCAAATTAATATTCAACAAAAACATATAGTAATCATGGGCAGATATCAACTAATTCAAGATATTAGTTAATGAAATTTATAACAGGATTATAACAAACTCGAAGAAATCTGTGATTCCTTAATCCCATCCCAAATTTTAAGTTGTACATAGACCTCAATGTACACAATATAGGCATTTATGAAAAAGTGAAAGGGTTTAGTGGTTCTTTCCCAATTATGACGATTTTTGTGATTTTGATCCATCCAATATGCAACTAACATCCTTGCAAAATATAAAACAAAAGGATAAAAAGAAAAAAAGAAATATTGTAACAAAAAATAAAATCCTATAGTAACACAAAAACAAACACAAGATAATATAAAATTTGAATTAAAATTAAAACTAACTCATGGGTTGCCTTTTAAGCAACACTTCTTTAACATCAATAGCTCAATGTGTCCTACATGTTAAATGTCATCCTGGATCTATATTCAATAGCTTGCTTCCACCCTTTTCTCCATAAAGCGATTCCATAGCCTATAGACAAGCCACCTGTTACAAGATAATAACAAAGACATAATTTATCAAATTAATAAATCAAATTTTAAGAAATAATGCCCTTTTAAATAACAAACTGTTAATGAAAGAGGAAATAACAAAACTCCTTTAATCGTTTATTGGCGCAAGAAGCTTGTCTTAAAGGAATTGGGAACCTTTCGTACTTAAGGTCACCACCAACACCTCTGTTGGACCCCGATTTTAAGTGGAATTTAGAAATAATAATTGAAAAGAAATGAGTGTTATTATGTTTATGTTTAGGTATAAATGTATTCATACTTAAAGGAAATAGATAAGAAAAGAACGATTTTGATTTTGATACCTTGGGGTTTTGAGTAGATTAGTATGGTTTATGAAATTTAAAGTGAATGAGTTGATTGAAATGGGAGTTGAAAATCAAGGAATAAAGAGAAAAAGTGTGAAAATTTGAAGAATTAAGAAAGTT
>JAOSBK010046169.1:0-18738 GCA_027568895.1 Erythroxylum shatona | reverse complement strand
CCAATACTTGATTAAACTCTAATCAAGAATGTTCAACTATAAGTTACAAATCCTAAACCTAGGAATTTATAAATCATAGCTAAACATAGATTGAGTCACTCCTCTTTTTAGCCTATTGAACTCAAGCCATCACTACATCTTCAAAAGGAGGCAGTTGCCTTGTCACACATAACTTCAAATGACTTCACAACTCAGAACCCATTGAGAGCATTCATGACAGCAGTCGACAGTGGAAAGGAAGAACAGTGATATGGATGGTGGTGTGTGTGGGAGAATTTCAAATGTTCAGAGCATGATGTCTCCTCCAGATGGTTTATAATATGCCGACTCTCTCCACTTAACCTCAAATAGGTAGTTTTTGCAAAAGCAGGTCAATGGATTGGGTTGCATAGTGGGTAGACTTCCGAAAATGGTTTGGGTATTTGAAGGTTCGCTGTAGCGACAGGATGTTTTGCCATGGCGATCCCGAAAGGTTTGCTTAAGAGTGTATGATTTCTTCACCATGACGGCGTGAACTTCACGCCATGGCAAGCTTTTCCTGAAGGTTTCAGCGTGTGGCTCTTCATTCTTTGTCGCGATGAACTTTTCCTAAAAGATTTGTTGACTTGTTGAACCATCATTTGTAACATCCACTCCTTGCTCTATTTCTTAAGTGTCCTGCAATAAACAAATGGTAGTTTGCAGTATCAATTGTTCTTTGAAAATTAATTTATTGCAATTGCTAATTATTTGTGACAATTTTACTCTCAAACTACATAAAGCAAAGGCAAGCACTCAAAAGTCCAATTAACCATAAAATCAAGAAATAAGAGCTAAGAAGTGTAGCAAAAACCATGAAAATATCACAAATTTAAATAAGAAACTTGGGTTCAATCAATTTTACTGAACTGCATTGACTGATTGTGTACTAAATTCGAACAGTATATGTCCGAGACGTTTGATGCATACAAATGATATTGGAAGTGCTACTTGTATGTGATTGAGACTGCCTAATTGAATATTATGTTTCTCAACTAAAAAGTTGAATGCCAGACCTTGTCCGATGACTATTGTTACTATGATTGCTACTGTGATCATACATGCAAATGAAAATGATTGAATGTCATGACTAAATTGTTACATGCACTTCATTTCAATGAATGTAATATAAAGGCCGTTATGACTAAAGTTGCTACTAACTAACTGATACTGTTAAAGCATTGTAGTATAGCCTATGCTCTCATTATATACTGAGTCTGGTGTCCGTAATAGATACAAGAGACTGAAAAGGCACACAATTACAACACTATAAAAATGAATGTGAGTCTCATACATATTGCATCCATATATGACTAGAAGTCATTGAATGATTTGCAAAGTTGTAATAGATTGATATGAACTGTGAAACTGAATGAACTATGTGATTGTATGATCTGAGTCATTTTATGATGACTGTTTTTTGCTGCATGAGTAAACCATTGAGGATAGTTACTCTATTGGGTTCACAAAACTCATCAAAATTACACCGTTTACTTTTACAAGTCTGAGAGTGAGACAACCTAGCTTTTAAGACTTCATTAAAGCACATTTTGTGCAGTTCAATATTAGAGATGGCTCAAAGGTTTGTCAGTTGGGATTGAAGGAACTGTAGTTATTATATTTTATTATTCCTCGAATTTGTAGCATACTGTATAGGCTGAGTTATTTATGCTCTCTGATGATGTTAAACTGAATGCTTCAATGTAACTATGGTTTTTGATATAAAATGAGGAAATTTTGGGTTTCAGCAAATACGATTTATGATTTTAGTTACGATGCCATATGATAAAGTGAAATTAACATGCTGTTAGGCATATGAATGTGTTACCAAAAAGGGGTCATGCATGTGCCAGATGGGAGTGGGATGTTATAGGTTTGCTCATCGGTTTGTGGATGGAAGGAAGTACTAAATTTTAATAGTGTTCCCAATCTCCCCTAACCTCTTCAAAACTAACTCCAGAATTTCACATCTATATCACCCACAATACTCCTTGGAATCCTTTGTAGTTTCGCATTGTTAGAAAAGTAAAGACCCATTACATGTTGTGCATCATTAGTTTTTGAGCAAGGAATGAAATGAATTATTTTAGAAAATCTATCAACAACAACAATTATGTTATCAAACCCTTTTTGTGTTCTCGACAAGCCAATGAAAAAATCAAAACTTACATCCTCCCATGGGCTATTTAGTGTGGGTAATGGTGTGTATGGATCGTGGTCTTGGCTAGTCATTTTAGCCTTGACATATGTGTTACAGGCACTCACCAATCTCACAACATCCCTAAATTCTTTTTGGCAAAAGAAGTTGGAATAGGCTATGACATATGTTTTGTCTCTGCCAAAATGACTGGCTAACCCTCACTCATGGACCTCTCTCAAGATTAATCCCTAAATGCACCATTGCTTTGCATCACTTTAGCAAATATCTCACCAAAATCTCTGTCACTCTCATAAAACCCATTAATATCATTAAAGCCTATATATGAATTCATTGACCTCAAAAATGTATATTTCCTAGACAAACTATTAGCTACTACATTATTGGCCCCTTTCTTGTACTTGATCACAAAATCAAAAGATTGTTAATATTCAATCTAAGTAGTATGTCTGTGGTTCAAATGCGATTGGTTTTGAACATATTTATGTGCATAATATTCGGTATATAAAACAAAAGAGCTAGCCATCACATATGATATCCAATGTCAAATAGACCTAACAATTGCATAAAATTCTTTTTCATAGGTGGAGTACTTTTTCCTAGCTTTATTTAGCTTCTCACTGAAATAAGTTGTCGGTCTACCTTCCTGGCTAAGTATGGCTCCTATACCTACCCCATTTGCTTCAAACTCTAACTCAAATGGTGCATTAAAATTTGACAAAACTAACCCAAGAACTTTGGCGACTAAGTTTTTCAAAGTGTTAAAGGCTATAGTAGTTTGGTTAGTCCACCTAAACTCTCTTTTTTTCATGTATTTGATGATTGGTGTGGTTATGGTACTAAAGTTTCTATTGAACCTCCTATAGAAAGAGCAAAATCCATGAAAGCTTCTAACCTCAAAAAGTGTTTTAGGGGCTGGCAACTCTAGAATGGCCTTGATTTTTATGGGATCCAATCTTATTCCTTCGTGGCTTACTACATATACATAACCTACGAAAGTCAATGAATGATCACAAAAACGACACCATTCCACACTAGAATATAAACATTCATATTCTAACACCTCAAAGACTATACTCAAATGCATCACATGTTTATCCAAATCTTTTGAGAAAATTAAAATATCATCAAAATACACTTCCAAAAACTTATTAAGCAATGGTTTCAATACCTCATTCATCAACCTCATAAAGGTTGAAGGTGAACTGGACATCTCTATTGGCATCACCAACCACTCATAGAGCCCTTCCTTTTTCTTAAAGGCAGTTTTCCATTCGTCTCCTTCATGAACTCGAATTTAATGGAATCCATTTACTAGGTCCAACCTTATAAAGATTGAAGCTCTATGTAAGTTGTCAAGCAGGTCATCAAGTCTAGGAATTGGATACCTATACGTGATGGTAATATTGTTCATTGCCCTATAATCTATCACCATCGTCCATTTCCCATTCTTCTTTAACACCACAAAAGAGGGCATCATTATATGGACTAGAACTCAGTTGGATAAAACCTCTTTCCATCAACTTATTCACACAATCTTGTAAAGCTTCACTCTCCTTTGGACTCATCCTATAGTCGTGCTTGTGAGGTATCATGACTCTGGGCACAAAATTGATCTTATGTTGGATGCTTCTTAATAGAGCAAGGTCTTTGGGAAACGTTTTGGGAAATATCCGTGGAAACTCCTCGATTAAGCTTTTCATCTCCTTAGGCAACACTACTGTTGATTTGTCTTCATCTTCCACATCTAATGGCACATACGATTGTAATTCCTCTATAATGGCTTTCTTCTCGTCTATGGCTAAAACAATTTCACTTATATTCTCTCCTTTGAACTTCAGCTTCATCGGTGTAAGAAAAAATTTCTTCCCTTCATGCCTTAAGGAATAGGTGTTTGCTCTCCCTTGAAGGCTCACATCTCTGTCATATAGCCATGACATCCCAAATAGGAAATGACAAGTGGGCATAAGGATAACATGGAACCATACTTCATAATAATATTTGTCAATTACAAAAGGAACTAAAAACCTCTTAATTAGCTTAATTTTGTGATTTTCATTGAGCCATGTGAGCTTGTATGAATTCGGAATTAGTTCAATTTTGAGCTTAAGATTGTCCACTATTTCAGTCGAGGCCACATTCTCATAAACTCCACTATCTAACAAAACATGACACATTTTCCTACTAGTAATACACCTTGTGTGGAAAAGTGATCTTCTCTTCCAATCGTCTCCATTTTTGTTATTTAAAAGCCTATGTAGCATAAGCATTTTCACATTTATATTTTCTCCACTGGCCACAATTATCTCGTCACTCTCGTGCTCCTCTTCTTCATTAGCACCATAAAAAATCTAAGACCTATGTTAAACTTCATCAATCTCCTTCATTTCCCTAATGGTCATCATCTTTTTATTTAGACACTTGGATTGAAAATGGCGATAGCCTTGACATTTAAAACACCTAATATTTGTGTTGGGAGATTGTTGGTTTATATTTGGAATGATTTTTGGGGTATAAGTTATAGTTTTTTCCTTTGGTTCGGAAGAGGTGAGTAGGGTGGGTTTGGTGGTGTAGTGTTTGGTTTGGTGGAATTTGATGGTGTGGTGTTTGGAATTTGTGTTTTTGATGGTGGGGTGGAAAATTTTGGTATTAGGTTTGAGATGACTTCAAGCTTACTTCAGTTCTCATTGCTAGCCTCTTCAATTCACTAAAAGTTTCATATAGGTAAAAGCTCACCATGTTTCTAATTTCAATTTTGAGTCCTTTATGAAAATGGGCACAAACTAATTCTTCACTTTCTCCAAGATCACATTTGAGTAAAAAATGTTCAAATTCACCAATATATTTTTAATGCTTCTACCACCTTATGTTAGAGACATCATCTGAGCTAACAAATTTTGCCTATATTGAGGTGACATAAATGTATCTTCAAGCTCGACTTTCATCATTTCCCAAGTGTTGATTCATTGCCTCCCTTCTCCCACTCTTCTTCTTTGAAGATTGTCCCACCACAAAGTCACATGCTCCCTAAATTTGAGAGCCACAATCATCACTTTCTTATCATCCTGAACATCTCTTAATTCAATGCTATATAGCCAATCTTGGTAAGCATTAGGATCTACCTTTCCATGAAACTCGGGAATGTCTAATTTGAAATTAAAATTTTCACTTTGGGACCTCTCTTGCATAAACATTTATTGAACATACCTTCCTCTACGTGGGTCAATTCTACCCCTCACCCTTTTGGGGCCACCAGTCCTCTCATGGTGTAAAAGGCATCATCATCATCATATGGCTCATCTTCTCTAAAGTAATGCCACCATCAAAAGTTTGATGGCGGTTTGACCTAATTAGGACTCTAGGGATGTATAGTGTGATGACCTAATACCTGCTAGGAGGATACAGGGGCGCCATACTAGATTGACAAATAGAAACAAGCAGTACTGTACGGAAGCATTTCAAATCATAGAAAACATTCGTTACATACATTTCTAGAAACTAAAGCAAACATACGTTATGTTACATGAACTTCATAAAAATTTATTCCAAAAACTAAAAATAGTCAGAAATCAAGGTTATTACAAACTTTACAAACAAATTCAAAATGATACACATTATAAATAAGCTAAAAGTCAAAACTCAAAAGTACATCTTAATCAAAACACAACTCATACTGCATTAGCCATTGGAGTTGACTCATTCCAGTCCTTAAAATCCTCACTCTGAGCCTACACGGGGCTAATCCACCTTACTAAGCATGTAGCTTAGTAAGTAATAACTAATCTATGTTTAACCACAATAAATATAGAATCATGTGATAGGATAATCATCTCAACATAATGAATTACTGAAACATAGTATGATTTATTAAAGAAAACACTTTGCATGCTAAAGTCAATCACTTTAATAGTAGAATAGAATATATGGAATATAGAACTAATTTTCAGAATAGGTTGTTAACCCATTATATCAATTATGATTTGTTTTGTATCAAAATTTATCAGAGATCAAAATACAAAATCGTATGACTATTAATCCATTTATAGAAGTGGGTAATGAGACTTATATAGGAGAGACCGAAGTCTCGACATCGAAGTGTCACAAGAGAGACCGAAGTCTCGACACTGAATTGTCCACAAAAGACAAAATTCTCGACATTAAAGTGCTATAAGAGCTGCTGCAGATCCTTCTAGGCATGCATATTTACCCACAACTAGGACTTATTAGATTCAAAAATTGAAATGTATGAAAATCCATACATATATCACTTATTGGTTTCATGCCAAATACAATCTGACAGCTTTGTAAATCATTCAATGAATCCAAGTCAATAACAATCAAAATAGTCAAAGTGAAACTATCAAAAATTTGATCTACTTACAAAATTGACCATCTAAATTACTTACTAACACTCCCTTTTTGCTTATTGCCTCGAAGTCCCGGTAATATCTGAAAGTGGTAGCTCTATGCATTCCTCTATAACATTTAACACAAAGATATATGACTATTGTGCATGATTATGAAATTATTTATGCACATTCATGTATACTAAATATGTATGATGCATGCTCATCACAAATTATGGGTTTCTTATCCTTTATCTTGACACATTATCAATCATGTGAAACCATACTCAATTTCTCAATCCAGATTTATCTTCCAATCAATTTTTGGGTCCATTTTGCTCTATTATTCTCATCAATAAGATGAGGAAATTTGTAGTACTTCCTCCATATCTTAAGTTTATAATGAAATGAAGATCATTGAATTTAGTTTAGTATACTGAAAGTTATTCTCAAAAGATTTTAGACTGTTCTTAAGCTTCAACAGAATTCTTAACTCAACCTGAAATCAGATTCTAAAATTCTTATAGGTAGAATTAGAATCCAATATCTTTAGACAATTTGTATTCTTATGACTCTATTTTAATTCAAATCAATAATCATCTTATTATGAGATCTACAGGTCAAGATATAGTCTAATTACCAAAGTATTTTAGTAAAAATCACCCTAGTTATCATACTTTAGCACAGCCACTCTTAAATTCATCAACCAATCCACTTCAGATGAATATAATTTCTAATGGGATAAAAATCAATTTATTATTTCGATTGGTTAAAGATTCAAGTCATTTGGACCTATAAAGTCGCGACCATGCTTCTGGACCTGTGAAGTCATGATCATACTAAAGCATGATCGTGATTTACCAACCTCTTTATCCAAATCGTGATTATATAGAAGCATGATCGCAACATCCTTCTTCTTCACAACATGTTTTTCTTCTTCTTCTTTTAATTCATTTTCTAGATTTTCTTTCACTTTTACACATTATTATCAATTCATTAATGCACAAACCATCTTTGTCACTTCCATTTCAGCTCCACAATGCACAACAAGTCCAAATTTCCATATTCAATAAAAATATTGAAAATCCAATTCTCATTCATACAAATTTCCAACTTTTCTGCTCTTTCTTTCTTCCATCTTCATCAGTTCTTACTCTTCATTTAAATCATTTCTAACTTATTTTTACTATATATCTACTCCATTCTAACTCACCTTACTCCAAAATAACACAAATTCAAGATTCAATATACACCTCAAAAATATGAACTACATGTTAACTTTCTCTCACTACTGTGTGTTTTCATTCTCACTAATGTAATTTATTTTTAGACCATAACCAATGTAGAATCTATAGCCTTATAGTTCTTTACCACATTTTTCTATATTTAACTAAATCACAATGAACTTCCATTCCGACGATCTCAAATACATAATCTTCATGTTCTTGAACTTCATATTCTCGAAGTCACACCAAGTTTATATAAAACATCCTAGCATTACAGAAGTTATATGACTTAAATTCCTCATGCATGTGCTCATTTCTAGTACTAAAATAACATCATCGTCATTTACAAACTATTCAAAAAACTATAACACAACTTACTTGCTTCTTTAGTCAAATCCCAGCTTTGATAGTGAAGAACAAAACAAAATTGATGAACAACAAAGCTACATGATTTTGCCTTTCAAAATCACGTGCTTATGTGTTTCCTTAATCCATTGACACATGGCTCCATTGCATGTGAGCCATATGTCACCCACTTGTAAATGTTACATGACATAATGCCATTTGTCTATTTTTCCTAATATCCTAAAAATTTCTAAAAAATTCCTAAAATTCCCAAAAAATTTGAAATATCACGAATAATCTCCAAATAATTTTTTACCACCAATAATCTACAATTCATGATTTAATCTCATTTATAAATCCATTTTACCAGAAAATGTCAATACATGCATGTGCATTTATTTGTATGTATCAAAAATACATATACACATTTCAATGAATATTCAATATGCAAAGCATATAACGCACTATAATTCCTCAATATTCTAACCCCTAACATGGGGTGTTACAATTCTTCACTCTTTAAGAAAATTTTGACCTCAAAATTCATACCTAATCTGAATACTTGCGAATACTGAGCTTTCATGGTTTCTTATGGTTCCCTTGTTGCTTCGTTAAGTCCGTGGTGTTGCCAAAGTACTTTTACCAAAGGGGTTTACTTATTTCTATATTGCTTGACTTCTCGGGCTAATATAGAAACTGGTCCCTCTTCATAAGACAAATCTAGTTGTACCTGAATTTCTTGCACAAAAATCTTATGTGTAGTATCAGATCGATATTTTCTTAGCATAGAAACATGGAATACATCATGTGGCTTGCCAACTCTTCAAGAAGAGCCAACATATAAGCAACTATTCCTACTCTTTTGAGAACTTCATAAGGATCATGTATCATTGACTAAGCTTACCCTTCTTACCAAATCGAAGTATCTTCTTCCACATGGACACTTTCAAGAACACCTTATCACCTACCTGATACTCAATATCCCTTCTTTTTAGGTCAACATAAAACTTTTGCCTATCACTAACATCTTTCAACCTTTGTTGAATAATCTGAATCTTTTCTTCAGTATCTTTCACAATTTTAGCTCCGATCATCTTGTTTTCACTTAACTTGGTCCAACATACCAGAGTTCTACACCTGCTACCATACAACACTTCATAAGGCGCCATGTCAATGCTGGTCTAATAACTGTTGTTGTAAGCAAACTCCATCAGAGCTAAATACTTATCCTAACTTCCTGGAAACTCTAACACACAATTCCAAAGTATATCTTCTAAAATTTGTATCACTCGTTTAGACTGTCCATCTTTTTGGGGATAGAAAACAGTGCTAAACTTAACTTGAGTATCCAAAGACTTTTATAAACTTTTCCAAAATCTCGAAGTAAATCAAGGATCATGATCATAAATAATCAACAATGACACTCCAAACAGTCTCATTATCTCATTAACATATAATTATGTAAGCCTATCTAAAGAGTAATCATGACGAATAGGTAGAAAATGAGTAGTTTGATAAACTTATCCATAATTACCCACACAACATCTTGTTTTCTTTAAGTGAGAGGAAGTCCAATAACAAAGTCCATAGTAATGTTATCCCATTTCCATTGAGAAATAAAAATAGGATGTAACAAACTAAATGGAACCTGGCTCTCAGCTTTAACCTACTGACATGTCAGACATTTAGCTACATAATCCACAACATCCTATTTTATACTTGACCACCAGAAATGCTGCTTCAGATCCTGATACATCTTATTTCCACCAGGATGCATAGTAAATACTATACTATGAGCCTCAAACTACAACTTCTTCTTCAATTCATTATTAACTGGCATGCACAACTGATCTTTATAATACAATTCACCATCTCCTTACATAGAAAAATCATACTGTTTACCTTCTTGAGTAGCCAAGATAAAGTTGTAACTTATCATCAGCTCTTTGAGCATCACAAATTTCTTGTCTCAAATTAGGCCTTACTTTCAATTGAGCTATCAAAGCTCCATCAGATACAAATTTCCATTAACTCTACTTAAGTGATAGTGTTGAAATGGTCTTTCGACTCAAAGCATCAACTACTACATTAGCTTTACCTAGACGATAGTCCACAATGCAATCATAGTCCTTAAATAATTCCAACCAATGCCATTGTCTGAGATTAAGTTCCTTCTAGGTATGTAGATACTTTAAACTTTTATGATCTGTGAAAATTCTACATTTTTCACCCCACAAGTAATGTCACCAAAATTTCAAGGAAAACACTATTGGTGCAAGTTCCAGTTCATGTGTTGGGTAGTTTTGTTCATGTGACTTTAGTTGCCTATAGGCATAAACAACTACTTATCCATATTGCATCAAAACACATCCCAAACCATTTCTTAATGCATAAGTATACATAATATACTCCTTATCAGAGGTTGGCTGAACCAATACAGGAGCTTTAGTAAACATACTTTTCAATTGATCAAAACTTTTATGATATCTATCAGACCACTCATACCTCGCTCCTTTCCATAACAATTTAGCTAAAGGGGATGTTATCACTGAAAACCCTTCATAAACTGATGGTAATAACCAGCCAGACCAAGAAAACTTCTCACTTATATCACATTTCGTGGTGGCTTCCAGTTAATAATTGCTTCTATCTTACTAGGATAAACTCTAATTCCTTCAGAGGAGATAACATGTCCTAGGAAAGATCTCTCCTGAAGCTAGAAATCACACTTGCTCAGCTTAGCATATAATTGTTTTTCCCATAGGGTCTATAACATAATTCAGAGGTACTCAGTATGGTCATGTTCATTCTTAGAATAGATCAAGATATCATCAATAAACACCACTAGAAATTGATCTAAATAAGGCTTGAATATTCTATTCATCAAATTTATAAATGTCGCTGGAGCATTAGTTAACCCAAATGGCATTACCAAAAATGCATAATGTCCATATTGGGTTCTAAATGTACTCTTTGGTACATCTACATCCTTTACCCAAAGTTGATAGTATCCTAATCGTAGATCTATCTATGAAAACACTCCTACATCTTTCAACTGATCAAATAGGTTATCAATCCTTGGCAATGGATACTTATTCTTCATTGTGACTATATTCAATTGCCTATAATCAATGCACATCCATAGTGTCCCAGCCTTCTTCTTAACATTCAAGACTAGTGCTCCCCACGGTGATATACTAGGTCAAATAAACCCTTTATCTAGAAGCACTTGTAGCTACACCTTTAGCTCCTTCAATTCAGTAAGAGCCATCCTATACGGTGCTCTGGATATAGGAGCAGTGCCAAGCATGACTTTAATAAATAGCTCCACTTTCCATTCAGGAGGTAGTCCAAGTAATTCCTCAGCAAATACATCTGGAAATTCATTCACTACAAGAATTTCAAGCAATTTACCACCCTCTTTCTTAGAATCAATCACAAAAGCTAGATAAGCTTTACGCCCCTACCTAAGGAGCTTTCGAGCTTATATAACAGATGCCATATTAGCTAAGTAACTAGTGCAGACGTCGTGCACTACTATTATAGGTTGATTAGGCTTCCTAAGCATAATGTTTTCAGCACCACAATCTACTACTATCTGATGCTTCGATAACCAATCCATACCCAAAATCAAATCATATTTATGAAAAGGTAATCAGATCAGATCTGCTATATACACATTTCCTTGGATCATAATAGAACAATTCCTATATACCTAATTAACAAACACACTACTACCCAAAGGACTAGTTACATTCATGTCATACTCTAACTGATCTATAGGCATCTCCTTATTAAACATTTCTCTAATACATATATAAGAATGAGTGGATCTAGGGTCAATCATTTTCTGGTATAATTGATTTATTAATGTGATTAAAATGTCAATTGTGAGTTATTTTCATTAAAAATTTATTTGGAGACCATTAGCATTATTTTGGAATTTTTAGTGAATTTAAGGTGCATTTGGACTAGGACAAAAGCCAAGTGGTAGGATAAATTGATACATGAAAAATTTAGATGATTTGGCCTATAATTGAGGCACATTTGGCATAGTTAAATTGGTGACAAATGGACCAAGAATTAATTGACAAATGGATCAGTATGGGCCGATAAGTTGATGACAAATGGAATATTTGATTAATGGACAAAGGACTTAGTTAATTGGAGACATTTGGTAGCACCTATGCTTGATAAGTGCTGAACATGCCATAAGACATATGGCCATTCCTTTAGTTGACACTAATGCCTTAGGTGTAAGTTTCAGCAGGAGCAACTCCAACTATGGTCATTTCTCTTCTTACTTCCACTCACACACCACCGAAACACTCTTCCTTGCACCTCCCTATATTTGTTTACATTCAAGTATGATTGTTGCACAAAAAATCATGCTTCACCCTCACAAATTGAAGTAGAGAATCAGAATATAGTTGTCCTATTGTCCTAGTTGAAATCCTTCCAAGTTCCACCTTGAATGTGTGATGCTTCTGCATGTTTGAAGTACTAATTTAAGTGACTTTTGAGCTGGGATTAGAAGTAAAAAGGTAATTAAAATATTATTATTTATGGAATGTTATAATAGATAATTGATGATGATGAATTAGGATGATTTCCATATGATGTTAATGATTGATTGTGTTAGATTATGTGAGTTGTATAGTTTTCATGGAACATGCTTCAGTATTATTATTATATCTTGAACTGTAACTATCTAAATAGTTGATTATTGATTCAAAATAAATTAGAGACATATTTCTACAATCTTGCTGAAGAATTTGAATGTTAACTCTATCTCTAAACATTTCAAAATTTGGCTGAAATTAAAGTTGGGAGTTCTGATATAGTTTAAAAATAGTTTGAACTGTTTTAGGTGTAACTTTCAGTATACTGAATCAAATTGCATGATTTTGGTCTTATTGGAAACTCGAAACATAGGGGAACAATTGTCTAGAAGAAAGTGTTACTAAAATACACTATTTCCTTATCATATTGATCATGCAATCTTATCCTAAAAGGGGGTGCTAGGATGAAAAATGCTAAGGTGTGCTAGAATTTGATAACTGGAATGTCTTTACTGAACATGCTTCGATATTTTAGCTATATTTGCTTCTGTATTTTTGCTATATAATGAACAGTAGATTTACAAATGAAATGATTCTTGATTTAAATTGAGCTACATACATTTGGATACAAATATTAAGAAGAAATTGAATTTGAATTCTGTCCTTAAGGGTCTTGAAATTGAGTTTGAAAGTAAGTGTTGGATTAGGCAGTAGCACTACCAGGGACAGAAATCAGGTCCTGTTGTTATTGAATAAACTATATTGATTTATGCTAAATTAGACTTACTTGTCTTCACCAAAATTATAGCTTATTATTTTAGCTTGAAATAAGTGAAAAGTTTGTAATTCTTGGATACTGGAATTGAGAGATATGAGGTGTACTTGAATGCATGATGATGCATTAGCCAGAATTTCAATTGTACACAATTTGTGATCTTTTTTGCATACCTCATAGAATAATAAACCAAATTGAATGATCTGGTATCATTAGAAACTTAAAACATTGCATAACAACTTTCCAGAAGGAAGTGATGCCTAATTTTTTTATTTAATTGATCAAAAAAATTACGCAAAGTTGAACCTAAAGTATATTATGAGAAAACAAAATATGAAATGATCAATTGGGTTATGAAATTAGTTTCATATTGTTTTATTATGGTCCAAACCCCTAAGTACAAATTATATTAATGAGGGTTTTGCTATCTGAATAATATGGTGACAAAATCTTCATAAGATACTCGAAATTGTCATTGAACATGCATTATGCATATTGTCTATACATTGATGTGCATAAAGAAATATTTATACATTTATGCAAAATTGTGATATATGAAAATGTGTTTTGTATGATATAGAGGAGCACATTAGATGCCAGTCAAACATTGTCAGACCATCCAGGCAATAGCATATTGGAGTGTACTGTAAGTAACCTAAGATGGTCTCACTTTGATTTGTTTTGTTTGTTACTAAATTGAATTTGATATTGATGAATGTGTACTGAATTGTGTACTGAATTCCTGACAATAATTGTCTAAGGCATTCGATGCATATGATTATCATTAGAAGTACTACTTGTATGTGAATGAGAATGATTAATTGAATTTGAAATGTACTGATTGTGTTCTAAATTTTAGAAATGAATTGTCCGAGGTGTTTAATATTTGGGTATGCATTGGAAGTGTTGTGAATTGTTGCAAAACTCTGTATGACATTTACATTTTCAATGAAAATTGAATGTCGGGCATAGGTTTGATGATTATGATATTCTGATTATACATCATTTGTGGTTGTTACACATGGTAAGTTCTGTAATTTATGCATTTCATAAAATGCATACTTAGATAAACGCATTGTGACCAGAGTAGCCCATTTGATAGAGCTTTGAGCTCGGTTTTCTGCACGTAGAGCTTTACTCCATCATTTCTATCTACATATAGAGCTTTGCTCCATGATTTCTGTTTGCACTTAGAGCTTTTCTCCATGGTATATGTTTCTGACTGAGCCCAATGGGGCAGTATTTGTATCCGTATATGAAAGGTACTTGGTCACAACAATAACAATGAATGTGAAGTCTCATATGCATCCGTATTGATATATATAAATTCTGATTCACAATGATATCATGGTTTTCCATGGTAATGTATGTATTTGCATTATACACGATTTGAATGATTATATGTGAATTATGTGCTCTTGTGTGATTGATTGATATCATCAATGATGGTTCACTCATTGAGTTCATAAAACTCATAAAAATTGCAACGTGGCTTTTTAGGTACAAGATAGGAGACCTAGTTCCTTATACTAGACTAAAGGAACTTTTGGGTTAAGTTATGACTCAGAGGTTTGTCAGCTTACATCAGAAGGGTTGTAGCTTATGTTTTGTAGTTTTTAGAACTTCTATAAGGTTTTGTAAATATTTGTTAATGGATACAGTGTAAGCTTTTGTTCAATAAATACAGTGTGATTTTTTTGACAATGAATGCAAGGAATAGTTTTCATTTGATGAATTTTAAACCATATTAGATGATGCCATGTTAAGTTGGATTTATGTTCAGTCTAACATGCCATTATCATGGGATATGTACTTGAATGTCCTTGGGTGTTTGGATACATACTCTATGGTTATGGGGTGTTGCATTTTTAGTATCAAAGCATGGTTTAACATCTTTAGGGACAAATATGTGTTGCGATATGATAAATAGTGAGAAATTCAGAAAGTGATCAGACTTTTATTTGTTATAGGTCACCTTCCATAGGAGATCATATTGGAGAGTCAGCTGACATGGAGTCTATAAGAGCCAACATAGAGTCTCCTATACCTGAGCTCGGTCAAATGCCTCCAAGAATTTCAAAAAGGCGAGAAAGAAGATATGATAAGCTGAGAAAACAGGGAGCTGTAGACTTCTACTGAAGTATAGACCCAGTTGAGGTAGAAGGGTGGCTAGAGAGAACTAGAAGAGTGTTTGACCAGATGGACTGTGAGGCAGATGGACTATAAGGTGCCATATACTAGTGGTGGATTCCAGGCAGTTCTGCCAGACCTTGTAATTTGACTTGGGAACATTTTTTGAGAGTGTTTTGAGAGAACTATATGCTAAAGATTTATATGGATTAGAAGATAATTTTTAGACTTGAAGCAAGGCAAGCTCACAATGGCAGAGTATGAAATAAAATTCAATGAGCTAATAGGGTATGCAACTACGTTGGTCCCAACAGAGGAAGACAAATGTAGATGGTTTGAGGGCGATTTGAATATAGAGATCAAAGCAAGACTAAACATTTCTAATTTGGGTAGTTTTAGAGAACTCCGAGTGGTCTCAATCAGAATTGAACAGTTATTGAAGGATGGTTAGGGAGAGTATAGACAGGAGGTTAGAGGGAAGAGGCAGGAAAATCTCAGGCTATTTCTGGCAGAAGCTTCAGAAAGCGCCAGAATATATTGTCTCGATTCCAAGCTAGATCGAGACAATCTGGATCCCAATCAAGAGGTGGATTTGTTCAGACTAGAAGAAGTAGAGGACAAATGCCCTCTAGCTAGATTGAATAGATGCCTGATTGTGAACACTGTGGTAAGAATCATCATGGTGAATGTTAGAGGGTAACTGGAGCTTGTTTCTATTGTGGCTCGATAAAATATCTGATCAGAGATTGTCTTGAGATGTTAGGATCACAGTCTGGAGCTAAAGGAGGAACAATGACTGAGACAACAGTTTAGTAAAGTAGAGCTAGCAGGTCTGCACAAAGAAGCAGAGGTAGAAGCAAAACTCAATCAATAGGGCCCAGTTTTAGGATTGAGGTGCGGAGTAACTGGCTACAATCTCAGGCCAGGGTTTATGTCATCGCTAGACATGAGGTGCAGAACTCCCCAGATGTGGTAGCATGTGTGTTGAATGTTTTTCATTTTGAAGCATATGCATTGATAGATCTAGGATCTACACATTCATTCACCACACCACATCTAGCATTTAGATTGCATTGCGAGAGAGAGATACTAAAATGTGGCTTAAAGGTGAGTACCCCAGTGGGTAGCATAACAGTGATCAGTGAGGTATGTAAAAGGTGCATAGTTTGGATTGATCAGGCAGAGTTAGAAGTCTACAACCCACTATATAATTTATATTTTGTTTTTCAACTCTTTGTTTATTATTCCTTTTTAATGAATCTCTATTTAGTTTGTTTCTTTGTTTACGCATGCCTACTTTTCAGTCTCTTTTATCTATTTTCCTAGCAGTTGTTCTTCACTCCTCGATGTAGCACACCAAGCTCCAAATCACACCAAGACTCTATACGGTATACCAACCGCACCTTTGTATCATATTTCTTTCCCTTTTCCTTTTTATTGCTTGTCAGTTTAATTTCTATTTGTTTCAACTTTTGTCCTTGTGTGAATCATTTACATCCTACGTCCCTCTTCCATTTTCATATCACATTGTGGACAATGTGATATTTAAGTGTGTGGGGGGTTAAAAAAAGAAAGAATATTATGTGTTGTGTTTTATATATGTGTTTTTTCTATTTAGTAGTTAGAAATTCATGGTCATGAATTAGGGATTAGAAATTCATAATGTGAATGAATGAGTATACTTGCATGCTTAGGCTAATTGACTTGGATTTGGATTAAAAGGACATTAGCTTGTTGTGATAGATGAATGACACTTTTCATTTGGTAAGAATTTGAGCCCTTCTGAAATATTTAACACCAAATTTAAGTATTCTTTAATGAAGGTGTTCTTTCATGATTAAGGAACTCTAGAACCTGCTTACAAATACTAGTCAAGATCACATCTGCCAGGCCATCACCTTCTTTTCGTGATTGTTTGGTAGGGTAGTCATCTAAGGCAAAGTCCCCTTTTGCTTAAAAAGCACTATAATGTTACCCTTAGTGAGCCCCTTTGAGCTTAACATGGAACCTTTTCCCAAAAATATAAGCCTTTACCTTTATCCTCTTTATTGTACCTACTATAAGGCAATTTAAGCATTTGCAATGGTATTCCTAGTTTTAGGAAGCAATTACTTGAATAAGTGTGGGGGGTCATAGCATATAGTTGATTATTACGTTAGGAATGGGTATGGTTGTAAGAATCATCTCCCCTCTATATTTCTCTTCTCTTTATTTCCTTGTTTTAAATAAATAAAGAAGAAGAAGAAATAGAAAAGAAACAAAGGGAAGAGAAGATTACCAAAAAATGAAAAGAAAGAGGAGCGACATAAAAAGGGGGAGTGCTAACCTTGATAAATGAGAGGAAAGAATTGATTACTTTATGCTTCCTTGTTTTGTATTATTTTAAATGCTCAATTTGTTCTATGATTTTAAACTATGATTTTCCTTTTTCTACCCTTAGCCCGACCCCATTACAACCAAAATAAAGAACTTCATATTGATTTTTATGTTTAATATGAGTGGTAAAGATTTGATTAGTAAATAAGGCTATGGTAGATGCCTTACATTAAATGAATTGTAAATGAGTATATCCTATCTTTGAATGCTTGAGAGGATGGAGAGTGGAGTAAGTGTCTATCACACCTGTTAATGGTTCTTTGGATTGAAGTACTTGTTGATTTTGGCTAAATATGTGAATAATAGCTCATTCATGGAGTACTATGAGTTTCAAGTTGTTAAGTTGTGTTTGTTGAAATGATCATTCATATCTTTGACTATTATTTGGGAAAATTATTGTTTTCATTGTTTGTTGTTGTATAGTCTACTATTCTTTATTTTTCTTGGGGATAAGTATAGTTTATGTGCGAAGGAATTGTTGCGTCTAATTTCTATTTATTTTTCTTGCATTCTTATCTTGATTTTGGTTTCAGATTCTTGCGATTCAATTCCATTTTGATATAAATTAAGTGAAAATGGTGGGGATGTTGCAGGAATGTTGAATGGAGTGTCTTGTGAATGTGGCATGAAAAATAAGAAAAATTATGCATGAAAGAATGAAATGGGACATGAACTATGCATGTAATTAATTGAATTAACCATGCATGGAGTCACACCCATAATTATTGTTAGCCCCGATTTTTTTTTATGATTAATTAAGCATGATTAAATTAAGTAAGTTGAGTTAGCCTAAATTAAGTTG
>JAOSBK010046126.1:0-18756 GCA_027568895.1 Erythroxylum shatona | reverse complement strand
GAGGACGTAGGTCTTAGCACCGAACCTCTATAAAAACAGTGTTTGATCTTCTTCCCTACTCTTTACATTTATATTTGATTAAATTGTTTTTGTGTGAATAAACTTCTGATTTTATTGTAGAAATTTGCGAAAAGCTTAAAGATCTATTCAACCCCCCCTTCTAGATCGCTTACACTACTAAATGTTGTGTCTAATTTCTATTGATTTTGCTTACATTCATGTCTTGATTTGGTTACAAATTCTTACAGTTTTAATCCAAATTTGAATGAATTGAGTGAAAATCATCGTAAATGTTGCATGAAGGTTGAAGGGAATGTTTTGTGAAATTTACATGAAAAATGAAAGGTAAAGTAAATTTTGTGTTAAAAAAATGGTGATTAAGGTGCCACCACCGTGACAAGCTTGTCATGATGGTGACTAACTAAGCTTGTCACCACCTTGACAAACTTAGTCATGGTGGTGATCGGCCCTCACGGTACTCCTTTGCACTTTGACATGTGTAGGTTTGACAGCGTAATAACCCTACAACCCTAAACCTAAACTCGTGTTATAAATAGAAAAGGAATGAGGTAGAAAAGGGGAGTTGAATGGAGAGGGTGGTAGCTGGACACATACACTTATTCTTGATATTTTGGACATTCTCTCTGTGGGTGTGTGTGTGTGTGTGAGAGAGAGAGAGAGAGAGAGAGGTGTGGAGGCAAAGTAGGAGAGAAGAGCTTTAGCTAAGAAGATATAATAGAGAAAGAACAGAGAAAGGAAGTAGCATGAGCAGTTGATCATATGGGTGAGAACAAGTAGAAGTAGAAGAAAAGAACCAATGCAAAAAATTTGAGAGTGGCAAAAGATCCCCGCAACTCTCTCATCTAAACATTTGTTTGCTCATTGTTTTTATTATTTCTTTGTTGTTTTACTAATCTTACTCCTCTGTAGTTGATAGACTCATACTCTGTTAGCTTTTAATAGTTCATTTCGTTTATTCACTTGGTTTATTATTTTAATAATTCTCTTAAAGATGGGATTAAAGTATATGAAGATGATGAATCTTGTTTATTCCATGATGGGCTGATCTCTTTTTCTTAAGGATTAATGTAGTTATTTTAGTCAAATATGCATGATAAAGGGACTGTGTTGTCATTTTATATTTGTTATAGTTTCTGAACTGAATGGATGTAAAAGCATGACCAAACTTTGCATCATTTTGATATTAAATGAAGGATAGAGAGAAGAAGTTTACTATGGAATGAGGAACAATAGACACTTAGGTTGAGAATTAAAAATATATTAAGTGGTAATTATTAGTTAGGTTTAATAATTAATTTGGAAGATAAACTTGTCAAATATGAAAGTTAGATTAGTTTGTTATTTGAATTGATTTTAGAACCCAATTAGTAATTTTAGAAAGACAATTATCCAATCATTTCCCCTTAGACATGCATAGGAAATTAAATTAGTGAAATTAATTCTCAAGAGGTTTCCACTTCAATTAATCTATTCGTTTTTGCTTCCGGTTGAATCAGTTTACTTTTCAGTTTAATTTGTAATTTTCTTTAAAGCCTTCACTCAACAACTTAGGATAGAGTGTTTAGGATTGCATCTGTTTTTATTTTTGTTTAAGATTAACTTAAGTGAACCAATTTCATTTCTGTGGATAATCAACTACAACTACCTTGTATAGTTACGAGTAGGATAGCCTAGGTATTTTTAAACTTATTTTGGGTAGAACACTAAATTACCTTATATAGAAACGAGTGGAAACAAGCCACTAATCATAGAACCAGGATCACAATAACATACAAGGTACATAGAGCTAACGACATTGAACACGTGCTATATGGGAGGTAACCCATGAATTATGATAGTTTTATTTTAAATTTCATGTTATTTTTATTTTTACTTTCATATTTCATATTTATTTCATATTTATATTCTTTTATATTTTTATCCCTTTTTATTTATATCATGTAAGGGTGTAGTCTCATATTGGATGGATCATAATTCAAAAAAATTGTCTTACTCAGGAAAGTACCATAAAACCTTCATATATACTTATATTGTGGACATTGGGAATAATGTACAACTTTAAGTGTGAGGAAGGGAATTGTGATTTTTAGTGATTTTCTTAAGCTTATTATAATCTTGATTATAAAAGTTTATGAATTGACATTGTAACTTAATTGAAATATGTCAATCAATAACATATTTCATTATTGAATATTGATTTGAATTAGTATGCGAAAGGATGAGAGTTATAATAAAATTGCTTTTATAAGTCATATTTTTATTAATAATTGAGATAGTCAAATTGAATCAAAATTTCATACTATTTACACATATATACCCATCTTTTTCGTGAGTTTTTGAGCCTAAGAGTGAAAATTTAAACTCTTTTAGTTCTTTTATATGTGTTCTCATGTATTGTGGAATAATTCTAGAACTTGCTTTTATTATATATATTGAGATCATATTTATTAAATTAGAAGCATTGAAATGATAAAGACACTTAGATTCCACAATTTGTTGTAACCTATCTCTTTGATAATTATCTTACCTAAAATTTATCTTTAGGAATAACCAAATTTAAGCCTTAGCCTTTTTCATTGATTATAACCTAATTATTAACCTTTATCCTAATTTCTTTGAAACCTTTTTGTTAATTTGAACCTTGAAGGTTATTTATATTATTTGGTTGTTTGAAACTTGAAAATCTTGATAGGTCAATTCTTTCTTTAATTGTGGTATTAGATGCTCGAAAAGCTGTTTTGGAAAAAAAAGAGCATAGAGAAAGAAAAGAAGAAAAGTGTTTGGTACCAATAAAGTTGCAATAAAAGGACCTATGTATATTGTGAACAAGTTTCTTGTAATTTCTCTCTAGTAAATTTCCTTCAATCAACCATTTTTATTACCCCAACCATAATGTACTTAAGCCCCATTACAATTTGTATATAGACCTTTTGATTTTTGTTTCTAGTTTATACATAAGTGGTGGAGATGTAATAATATTGCAAACATATGGCAAGATTTATACTATACATTGATTGAGAGTTTGATACTTTTCACTCTAAACACTTGAGTCCATTGAGAAAAATTTTAATGAGTGTGTAAATGTTTATTCTTTTGATTTCAATGAGATTATCGATTTGATTACTATTAATATAGACTTAGGAAGTTAATTTTAGGATAATTTGATTTGAATTGTATGTTAATTTGATTCAATATGGGATGATGATTTATATTATGAATGGACAGGTTAAGAATAATGGTGGATAGATGTAAGATTTATAATTTTAATTATGGTTTAATGACCAAGTAAGTGATTCTTTCAATTTCACTAGTTTATACCAATTTAATTGGATGTTTTGTTTTATTTTGGTGAATTCTATTGGAGAATACTTAAATTGAGAAACTAGGGTTTTATGCAATTTTTTTATGATTTATTGTCTAATTGTAGTTTGATAGTTGATTATTTTCATTACCATATGATTTTATGGCCTAAATTTGGGTGAAAATTCAACTTCATTTATGTAAACTTGTGATTTTTGCTCATTAAGTGGTTAATTGTGATATTTATGCATTTAATTAGTTTAATTAGTTGTTTTTGATGTTAATTAATATTGGGCTTGTGTTTAATTGCATGAATTTAATGTTAATTGTGCCAATTTTGTGTAATAATAAATTTAGGGTTACAATGGTAATTTAACAATGACATTGGTTGAATTTGTTAATTACATGCCTTTTAATTTTAATATTGATGTTAACTAGTTTATTAGTTGATTTTCTAATTAAAATTTTCTAATTGTTTATTTATTTGTACGTGTTCATTTATTAATCTTTTGTTGTTAGTTATTTTCACAATTGATAATCTAGTGAGCATAACTAATTGTAAATGTGGGGAGAAGCGTGCCTTCGTGAATTATATGTCAAATTTTGATCATTATTCAAGTTGTCGACATAATGACAAGATCACGACGTGAAAAGGGCATCCTAAGAGAAAGACAACAAGGCAAAGGATCTTCCACTATAACCTAACCTCCAGAGAGGTCGTGGATGTTACTATTCAATATCGAGGCCCAGGAGGAACAATATCAGCAGCTAACCGATAAGAAGTTTAGCACAAGTAAATACATTGACTGGGAGGTGTCGGAGAAAATTGGCTTTGCCTAAAAAGTTCAGAATGTAGTTGTAATTGGTGTATAGTCTTGATTCTTCTACATTATGGAATCGCGCAGACACTAAAGTACCTTGCATTACGAACTAAATTTCATATGGATTGTCCCCTTAGCACTTTTGGAGTTGGATTAACACTAAAGATGACTACAACTTAAGCAAGTCAAAGGCTTCGAGGTTACGACATCCAACATTCAAATACATCCACAATATTCTAAGTCACTGGCTGAGCGGTCAAGGAGATAGTTGGGGAGCTGTTGGGAATGTGGATATGTACTACCTTTGGAGCATGGGCGAGAGGAGGTCAATTCACTTGGGACAAGCACTTGTTAAAGTAATCAGGCATTTGGGTGAAGATAGGAATGTCAACATAATTTGTGTTGGACCTTATGTGACTTGATTGACATGATAGATTGGTCTATTTGATCGGCTACTACCAATGTATCAGATGATGACCATAGTAGTGCTTGATCTGGCAGTGATACAACATATGAGATACCTATAAACTTATTGTAGAGCCCAATGAGCCGACATCAAAGGGTGGAGACAAAGAGGAGCAATTTATAGCGAAGTAATCGTCACAACCACAACCACTGCCACCAGAGAAGGAAGATGCCATTCCAGAGCTGGATGTTCTGAGAGGTCCTAGAGCTAGGTTGCACAATCCAGCTCAGCTGAAAATAACATTATTGGAGAATTGGATGAGAAAACTTGTAGGGACACTTTGAGTTCAGCAGGCCGAGCATCTGAAGTGGTAGGATGGTTGGAGATATCAGATGAGTAGTTAAGGGAGCTACAATCTATAGTTGGATGGATAGGAGGGTTAATGCACTTAATAGCAAGTCGTCTAGGTGTTGATTTCTAGCCTCCACCATCTGGTGAGGGCACTTCCTCAGTGGCTCATCCACCAAGAGAAGATCATCACCATAAGAATCCTCCTTTGTCAGACCAGCCAAGATCATATAATGAGGGAGATGCTTAGTCTTATATTTTCTTTTTTTTTGTCTACCGTTTTTGTGTATCTCTTATTTTCTTTCCATTAATTATTTTTCTCTCTAACATTATAGTTAATGATGTTCTTATGTGTTATTTTTATTTCTTTTTGTTCTTTTCATCCCTTTTTCTTTATGTTTTGTGAGAATGTAATCTAGTATTGGATGGATCAAAAATTAGAAAAATTGTCATATTCAAGAAAGGACCATTAAAACTTCCCGCTTATTATTATGTGGGGAAGGGATTAAAGATTTTCATGATTTTCTTAAGCTTATTATAATCTTGGTTATAAAATTTTATGAACTAATATTCTAACTTAATTGAAATCTATCCATAAATATCATATTTCATTGTTTAATATTGATTTGAATTAGTACACAAAAACATGGAAGCTAGAATAAAATTAAGTCATATTTTTATTAATCATTGAGATAGTCAAATTGAATGAAAATTACATACTATTTACACATATATATCCATTTTTTCATGAGCTTTTGAGCCTAATTTTTAAGCTTTATTTCTTTCATGTGCGCTATCATGCATAGTGGAATAATTCGAGAACTTGCTTTCATTATACATATTGGGATCATATTTTTTAAATTAAAAGCACTTAAGTGATAAAGGCCCTTAGATTCAATAATTTGTTTTAGCCTATTTCTTTGATAATTACCTTACCTAAAATTTATCCTTAGGAATAACCAATTTTGAGCCTTAGCATTTTTATTTATTATAAACCAATTATTAATTAATATTCTTTTTCTTTAAAGCCTTTTTATTATTTTGAATCTTGAAGGTTATTTACACTACTTGCTTATTTGAAACTTGAAAATCTTGAAGGCTTCATTATTTCTTTAATTGTGGAACTTAATTCTTGAAAACTTGTTTTGGATAAAAAAATGAGCATAGAAAAAGAAAAGAAGAAAAGCATAGAGTACCAATGGATTTGCAATAAAAGGAACTATGTATATTGTGAACACGTTTCTTGTAATTTCTCTTTAGTAAAATTCCTTAAATTTAATCCTCTTTATTATCCCAACCGTATTGTACCTAAGCCCCATTACAACCTGTATCAAGATCTTTTGATTTTTGTTTCTAGTTTATAAATAAGTGGTGGAGATGTGATAATATTGTAAGCATATGGTAAGAGTTCTACAATGGATTGATTGAGAGTTTTACTTTTCAACCTAAACACCAGTGTATTGATTAAAATCTTGGTATGGGTGTAAAGGTTTATGTTTTTGATTTCAATGCGATTATTGATGTGATTACTATTAATATAGACTTAAAAAGTTAATTTTCAGATAATTTGATTCTAATTATATGTTAATTTGATTCAGTGTAACATGATGATTTATGGTATGAATGGACATATCAAGATTAATGAAGGATGGAAGTTATATGATTTATAATTTTGATTATGGTTTACTTGAGGAGAAGTAAAAGCTTAAGTGTGGGGATGTTTGATAGATTCATATTTGACTATATTTATACTTCATATCTGATCCATTTTTGGTTGATATGTTGTAATTTTATTGTATATTTGGTGTTTAGTTTGCTCCTAGTGCATTATAGGTTATAATTACCTTTATGGACTAAAAGGAGAAGAATTCAACTAAAAAGGTGACATAAAATGAAGATTTAAAGTAGTTAAGGGATACACAGCCATGTAAGCCTCTAGCTTATATAAAATCACTAATTTTGGAGATTTTGTGTTATACACAATCATTTATCAAATAGTTTATCTCTTAGAAACCCTAAAAATTACTATAAAAAGACATAAGCATGGGCTGATTAGAGGAGTAGACATTTAGAGGCAATTCCAAATATAGAAATCATTCAAAAAGAGTGATATTGATCCAGAGAAATGGAAAATACAAAGAAATTATTGATAGATCCAATAAAATACAACATCAAACCTCTACCTTATAAGAGCATTTGATAGAAAAGATGGAAAATTTAGAATTATGAACTCTTTTTTAATTCATTTACCTTTAATAAAACTCCCAATATCTACAAGTATACATATTATAAACTTGTAGTATTGAAGGTGTTGATCCCAAGAGGATATAGTTAAAACCAAGTGAACCTAACTTTGTCTAAGGTAGTGAAATATGAATTAATTGAAAGCAAATCATAGAACTTAAAGCAATAAAATAAAATTAAGCAAATAATCAATTAACAATTCAGCAACCAAAATTAATTAAGTATGATAAAGGATGAATGCATAGGATTTATTCTTTCATTATTTTACTTCCCTAATAATTATTGATTCAATTAGGTGTCGAATCTTGATTTTCAAAGGGTTTGATTACTCCCTCTCAAGACCTAACCAATTAACCCTAATTGAATATGAAAATTCCATAATTACAACTTCTCAATTCACATATCTTTCCCTAACATTTTCAATTAGTTTTGTAGATATCTATCAAATAACCAAGTTCTAATGCAAGATATTTATTTGAATGATAATTGATTTGTTAATTGTGTGACATATTAATTCACCAACTCTCGATGCACAAATTAATCAGCTAAATTTTTACTTACTTTCTCGATTTATTTCCAAAGTAGACATGTCAATCGAGCTTTAAAATTTATAAGCCCTCAAATATTGCAAGAGCATAGGTCGCAATTGTAGTATAAGAGGTGTCGATCCCACCAAGAGGGGAACTAATCTAATCCTAAAATCTAAGGCGAACAATATATGAAACTCAAAATAACAATGCAACAAAAAGTGATCGTGAGAATTGAATTTAACCATTTAAATCAGAAATTAAACACGAAAGAATTAACAATTGAGCAATATGCAATCACAATAGGAATTAACTTATAGAATTTACCTATTATAAGAAAGGAGATTTTTACTTACCATTAATGCTAACCTAGTATATTATATGTCAACAAATTTTTGGTTTTAGAATATCCTAGGACTGATTACTCTTTCTTGAGTTACAACCATTAATCCCTAAATTATAAACCTTAATCAGATTATGAAACTTGCAATCTCTCAATTCACAAATTATACAAAACCTAATTAGGTCTGAAGCACTCTAATAAACTATTGGAACATCATACGGGATCTCTCTCTGCACAATTACCAATTTGATTTATTACAATTTTTATTAAATTGCCTAACTCTTATTAATCCAATTTAATCATTTTTCATTCAGTTCACCCTCTCAATTTATTACCGAATTATACAAAAATGTAATTAAATCACGACATTCATCCAAATAACACAATCGAATAAATTATCATTAAATCAAAATAAAATCCCTAAGGAAAGTTTAGAACATCATCAATATTCCAAATCTGATCATCATACTATCCATCTCAATTGTATACATCAACGCAATCAAAATGAAAAGGAAATACAACTTAGAATAGATGATGGAAGGTAGCAACGTTAAAAAACCTCCTGATCCGAGAAGCACGTCAAGTTAGCTTGGTCTTCCTCTTCCTTCTTCTCTCTCTCTCTCTCTCTCTCGGTATTCTCACTTTAGGGTTTTGATAGTAGCTACCGAAATCTGCCTCTTTATGTTCTTTTTATACTACTTTGTGTTTTAGGTAACCCTAGGGTTTTTCTTGGGTCCAAAAGGTCAAAAAATCCCTCAAAACATGAAGTTCGTTAGTGCCTATGTGGCTGCCCGATGCAGTCCATGATTGTGTCTCACATCTGAGCTTTCTGTCACGATTGTGGCATATAGGCTAGGATTATGGGCCAAATCTAGGGCTTCTGTCATGATCATGGCATGCATGCCACGATCATGGACCAAACATGGGGCTTTTATCACGATCGTGGCCTGATAAGCTAGGATCATGGGTCGTTGTTTCGACCCAAATATCTCCGAAACTACTCTGTTCTTTGATGTTGACCCTAAAATACTAGCAAACATATCAAGGTACCTTAAAAATATCATTTGAGCTCAAAAGTTTGTACTAACCCTTAAAACACTTAAAACATAAATAATTAACAAACTAACATAATACTAAACTAAACATATACTAAATGATTGAATTAACAGCTAAACACATATCAAACTATGCCATAAAATATAATGTAATTTACAGTTATCAACATCCCCACATTTAAATGTTTGCTTGTCCTTAAGAAAAGAAAACAACAAATAATAGAAAATCACAAAGCACACAATGGAAAAATGAGACAATGGCTTCAACTTTATGAAATAAATTTAACTTTAAACATAATCATTCAAGTTGTTTCAAATCATTAATATGCAAAATCTATGTCTAGGAACTTTAAACTAAATATACATATTAATCAAAAATCAAATGTCAAGTTTATTCACCCCTTTGAATTGTACACACATATTAATAATTATTTGGTCAATTAAACTTTGTAACTAATCCTAAGCACGTTTTCATGAAAAGTTAAGTTACTTACAAATTTGGTAGGTTTTTATTAAAAACACATTTTTAATTACTTTTTATGAACATGGACTTAGTTTTTCTACACGGAGGCAAACATCAGTGATGAATGTCAATCTGGTTACTCAATTGAGTCTTGTTTTTATTAGGTTTCTTGGTTGGAACGTCATTATAGCCTTTTGATGCGAAGGCACACATTTTTTATGCATGTCGATCCAGTTACTTAGCTACATTACATTCTCAACTAGCTACTAGCTCTATTCATAACCTAAAGGCCATCTGAATAGTTATTTATTTGAAATTACAAAAAATTTATTTAATACCTACCTTGTTGCTTTAGTTACTTGTTTTCATGAAAAATACTAGCTAAGCTACTTAATCGAAATATCTAAAACTAAGAATGAGTGTGAAAACTTATATGGTGATAAACTAACACTAATTCTAATTAAATAACATATTTTAGCCAAAGAATCCAGATCACTAATTTTGCGAGCTAATGAATCTTCACAAGCTAATAGATTATGTTTAAAATTAAATCGATTTCATGTCATCTAAGCCATCAATTCATTTACACAATTCACAATATGCAACCTGAACACACTATCATACAATATGCAAAATTCATACTCAAAGCAAAATGCACAACCCTTCCCACACTTAAACAACACATTGTCCTCAATGTGAGAAGGAGACAAACAAACACACATGGAAGGAAGTATCATAAAATAAAATAAAAGAAAAAAGGTTAGAAATAAAACCTTACGGTGATGTAGGCTGTGAATGTGTCAGACTAAGAACAAATCTATTAGATGCTCGAGTTTGTTGTCTTCTCTTGGAATTGCTTAAAGAGAGTTAGAAAAATAGTGATGCCAAATCAATTCAAATTATTAAAGGTTTATTTAAAATTAAAAACAACTCTATCTAAACACAACTATTTCAATCGAACTATTGAACATGCTAATTTATGGTTATTAGCTTGACCTTACATACTTGGAGGCATCTTTAATTGTTCCAATAGAAGGAAATCACTTCCTTGTCCTCGAAAATCACTTCTCCGAGATATAGTTTGCAATGATGGTCATTGACCTTAAAATTTTCCTTGTTAGCATTTTCCAGTTTGAGGGCTCTATGATCGAAAACTTGAATGATTGTAAAAGGTCCACTACATCTAGATTTTAGTTTCCATAGAAACATCCTCAGTCTTGAATTATATAACATCACTACGTCTTCTACATTAAATTCCTTTTGCTTAAGATGAGAATCATGCCATTTCTTTACATTTTCCTTTTATAATTTGACATTTTGGTACATATTGTATAAATACTTTTAAAGTTTGTCTAGTTACAAAAGTCATTTTTTGCCTGCTTTCTTCCAATAAATTTTAATGCTTTTATCGCCCAGTATGTTAGATGTTCTAGTTCGACTGACAAATGAAAAGCTTTTCCATATACAAGCCTATGAGGATTTGTTTCGATAGGTATCTTGAAAGTAGTCTTATAAGCCCATAAGGCATTATCTAACTTTATTGCCCAATCCTTCCTAGAGCTATTCACCGTCTTTTCTAAAATTTGTTTTAGATTCCTAGTTGACAACTTCCGCTTGGCCATTAGTCTGTAGATGATAAGGTGTAGCAACGCGATGGTGCACTCTATATCTTTTAAGGAGGGAATCAAAAGATCTGTTGTAGAAATGTGTGCCTGCATCACTTATTATTGTTCATGGCAAGCTGATTAAATAACCATTTGATGAACTTTTGCAAAGCCTTTCCATCATTGGTTGGAGATGTCATAGCTTCAGTCCATTATTCTTTTGGCGATGTTACCTATTCTTTGACATCAATCGCATTGTGCCATAAATGTTTGAGCATCCTTAAACAATTATGGCCAATAAAATCCACTCTCAAGTATCCAAACTACCATTTTGTTAGTTCTATAATGATTAGCGTATTGCCCTTCATGACATTGCTTTAAGATATCCAACATTTCTTGCTCTAGAACACATTGTCGCATTAATCCATCAACACATATTCTATATAAATTGGCTGATCCCATATATATCAGGTACACTCATGTAGAAATCTCTTTCTTTATTGATAAGAAAAATCAAAAGGAAGCTTACCATTAGCAACGTAATTTGCGATATTGGCAAATCATGGTGTCGTTAGACTTTTAAACAACATCAGGGTTTCATCAGGGAAATTCTCATTAATATCTTTAGCTAGCTTGCATTATCCTTTTTCCAATCTTGATAAGTGGTTTGTAAGAGTAACACCCATCAAATGAGCCTTCGTTTCACATCCTTTTTGTTAAAAAGATATTTTAATGATGCGTGATTGATGAATATGATTACTTGTGATCCCAGGAGGTATGGTTGAAATTTATGATATGCATACACTACTACGAGTAATTCCTTCTTTGTGGTGGTATAATTAAGCTAAGGTCCTGCAAGGATCTCGTTGGTATAGTAGATCGTATACAACTTTTTATCTTTCCTTTGGTCCAATACACAACCTATAACTTTGTCACTTGCATCGTACATAACTTCAAATGGAAGTATCCAATTTGGTGGTGATAGAATTGGTGTTGATGTTAGCGCCTCCTTTAGTTTGTTGAAGGTAGACATACACTTGTTACCAAATAGAAAAGGTACATCCTTGACTAACAGGTTTGTCAAAGGTCTTACAATTTGTGAGAAGTCTTTGATAATTCGACGATAAAATCCCGCATGACCTATGAACCTCACACACCTTTTACATTGCTTGGTGGTGGGAGTTTCTCTATAACTTCTATTTTTGCTCTGTCTAGTTCAAATCCCTAGTGTGAGATTTTATGCCCTAGCACTATCCCTTCTTGCACCATAAAATGGCATTTATCCCAATTTAACACTAAATGTGACTCTTCACATCTTTAAAACACTCTGTCCAAATTGGTTAAACACATCTAGAAAGATTTTTCAAAGACTAAAAAATCAACCATGAACACCTCCATTATATCTTCAATCATATCAGTATTGAAGATAGACATCATATAACATTGAAATATAGCTGGGGAATTACATAGTCTGAAAGGCATCCATTTATATACAAAGGTACCATAAGGGTAAGTGAATATGGTTTTTTCTTCATCATCAAGGTAGATGAAGATCTAATTGTATCCCGAATATCCATCAAAGAAGTAATAAAACGAATGACCAGCCACCCTCTCTATTAGATTGTCTATGAATGGGAGAGGCAAATGATCTTTTTAATCACTGAGTTAAGTTTATGATAATCTGTGCACACTTTCTAGCTTGTGACCATTCTTGTTGAAATTACTTCTCCACTCTCACTTTCTATTACCATCATTCTACCCTTTTTAGGTACACATTGTACTGGAATGACCCATTCATTATCGAAGATGGGACAAATTATCCCTGCATCTAGGAGTTTGGTGATTTCGTTCTTGACAACCTCCTTCATGTTAGGGTTCAACCTTTGTTAATGCTCCCTCACCGTTCTACATCCTTCCTCAAGGTTTATTCGGTGCATGCAAACATTTAGGCTTATACCTCAAATATCAGAAATCTATCATCCGTGGCCTTCATTTGCTTTTGAACAATTGCTACCACCTTACTTTCTTGTTTCTTATTTAATTGATATCAGTAACATTTGACCTACAGCTAGAAAGGTATACCTGAGATGTATGGGTAAAGATTTAAGCTCTCTAATGTGGGTGGTTTTTCTGTGGATGGTGGTATGTGTGCTTCGGTCTCCTCTATCTCATCATCTCCTTTAGACTCAAAGTTTCTCATACCCATTATTTGTCTTTGCTTCCACTGACTGTACTTCTGCGATGCAACTCTCAACTTGTTCTTACAAATTTTGATCCATAATTTTAACCTTCGGGCACACACTGCTTATTGTTAGATTCTTTAAAGCCTTACTTCTATTAAATTCGATATGATTGTCGCCTATTCGAGGTGTTAATTTTCCTTTGTGAACATCAATTATAGCTTTCCCTATATTCATTAACGATCCACCAAGGATTAGTGGACAGTTCTTATCTTCTTCAACATTGAGAACCACAAAATCTACAAGAATAATGAACTTGTCCACTTACATCAAAATGTCTTCCACTATTCCAAATGGTCTTTTAATAGATTGATCAGCCAGCTGAATTAACATTGATGTTGGCTTGTTTGATATCCCAAGTCAGTTGGAGAGGAGAATGAAGTATGCCTTATGTATGGATACCTCTTCCCCATAGACGTGTTTTCCTAGGAGGAGAAAGAGCAAAACCTTGAGGGTCTTGGCCCGAGGGGCAACCCAAAGCAGACAATATCTATGGGCCGGTGGTTTGGGCTATTACAAATGGTATTAGAGCTAGTTCCTAACCTAGTGTGCCAATGAGGACACTAGTCCCTAAAGGGGGTAGATTGTGAGATACCACATTGGTTGGAGAGGAGAATGAAGTACGCCTTATAAGGGTATGGATACCTCTCCATAATAGATATGTTTTTCCACGTGCAAGAAGAGTAAAATCATGAGGGTCTTGCCCTGAGGGACAACCAAAAGTGTACAATATCTATAGGGGGTGGTCTAGACTGTTACAAATGGTATCAAAACCAGTTCCTGACCTGTTGTGCCAGCGAGGATGTTGAGCCCTAAGGAGGGTGGTTTATATTATGAGATCTTGTATCAGTTAGAGTAGAAAATGAAGTGCGTCTTATAAAGGTACGAATACCTCTTCCCTACAGATGCATTTTCCCGGGTGTGGGAAGAGTAAAACACATAAGGAGTTTGGCCCAAGGGGCAACCCAAAGCAGACAATACTTGTGGGCGGGTGGTCTGGGTTGTTACAAATGGTATCAGAGCTGATTCTTAACCCGTTGTGCTAGCGAGGACGTTGGGCCCTAAGGGGGTGAATTATGAGATCCCGCATCGGTTGGAGAGGAGAACAAAGTATGCCTTATAAGGGCATGGATACTGCTCCCCCTAAGACCCATCTGGGCCAACCTAAAAGGAATAATATCTGTGGGCGGGTGGTTTGGGCTGTTATAAATGGTATCAGAGCCGGTTCCTAACCCACTGAGCCAGCAAGGATGCTAGCCCCTAAGGGGGTGGATTGTAAGATCCCACATTAGTTGGAGAGGAGAACGAAGTACGCTTTATAAGGGTATGGATACCTCTCTCCCTAAGTCGCGTTTTCTTTGGAGGGGGAAGAATAAATCCGTAAGGGTTTTGGCCTAAGGGCAACCCAAAACAGACAATATCTATGACCGGGTGATCTAGGCTGTTACAAATGGTATCAGAGCTAGTTCCTGACCCGTTGTGCCAGCGAGGATGATGGGTCATAAAGGGGTGGATTGTGATATCCCACATCAGCTGGAGAGGAGAACGAAGTATGCCTTATAAAGGTATGGATACCTCTCCCCCTAAGATGCGTTTTTTGGGAGAAGGAAGAGCAAAACTGTGAGGGCTTGGCCTGAGGGCCACCTAAAGCAGATAATATTTGTGGGCAAGTAGTCTGAGCTGTTACAAATGGTATCAGAGCTAATTCTAGACCCATTGTACCAGAGAGAACACTGGGCTCTAAAGGAGGTGGATTGTAATATCCTACATCGGTTGGAGAGGAGAACGAAGTACACCTTATGAGGGTATAGATACCTCTTCCCTATAGACACGTTTTCTTAGAAGGAAGAAGAGCAAAATTGTGAGGGTCTTAGCCCGAGGGCCAACCTAAAGCGGACAATATCTATTAACGGGTGGTCTGGGCTATTACAGCTTAATCTCACCCAACCCAAATTTCTTAAATATTAATAAAGGCATAAGATTAATACTTTCTCCTCAATCGTGCAAGCACTTTGTGAATTCAAATTCACCAACCATATAGGGTATTGTGAAACTCCCTAGATCCTTCAATTTATGCTTTTAGCTGTGACTATGGAACTACAAGTGCTAGTTAGAGCTACAGTATGGTTATCTTCCCAACTACACTTCTTTGATATTATGTCCTTCAAAATTTTGGCATATTTAGGCATGTGTTCCAAAACCTCTACAAGTGAGAGATTTATCTGTAATGTCTTTAATTTTTCAATTAATTTTGTGAATTGCACATCTAGCTTCTTTTTTTGTAATCATTGAGAAAAAGGAATCTTGAGTCGATATGATGTAAGGGCCACATAATGAGGTTATTCGCTCACATTCATTTCTTTCTCCTTTTCTTGATCTTTCCTAACTAAAGGAAAGGGCTCCTCTATTGTCTTTACGGGTGGTTCAAGTTCCTTCCCACTTCAAAGTGTAATAGCCTTCAATTGCTCCCTCGATTTTGTTCACGAAGTGTTAGGAAGAATTCCTACATTTTGCATAGAAAAGAAAGCAATTGACAATTAGGTTACTTGGACCTCTAGATTATGAATAGAAGAGTCATAATTCTTTGTTACTTGTTCGAATTTGCCTTCCAGACTCTTCTGTGAATTGTCTAGGGTTCTAAGCTTGTCTAAGATTTTGTCCGGTTTGGATTCCATTGAATTCGATTTATCTTGTTGGAAACCTGGTGGTCCTTAAGGTTTAAACTATCCTCTAGCATTGTTTGATCAAGAGAAGTTTGGATGATTTTTCCACCCAGGGTTCTATGTGTTGAAGTAGGTACTGTTTCCCCCTCCTCGACCGTATTAGGTTCCCATGTGATTTACTTGCTTTAAGTCATTATCCTTCATTAAGAAGTAATCGACTGTATCATGATCCATTTGGCCACAAAGCTCACACTTCAGCTAAATAGCTTTTATTGTACTTGAGGATGAAGCCTTCATATTGTTTAGCTTTCGAGTTAAGTTATCAATTTTAGCCTACGTTTCTGTCATGTGATTGATACCTATAACTCCCTTTTGCTTATGAAGGTTTATGGGTTATCTACTCCTCTCATTCGTCCAAAAGTAACTATTACTCGCCATTTCTTCTAACAACTCTTTTGCTTCATCTATCGTCTTCCTCATAAGTGATTCTCCTGAAGTCGCATCAATTGTGCCTCTTGTATGTGGGGTTATTCTGTTATATAATGTTTGCAAAAGAAATTACTTAGGTAGGTTATATTGTGGACATTTTCTTTACAAGTCTTTGTATCGCTCCTATGCTTCATAAATCAATTCCCCATCTCCCTGCTGAAATTTTGTGATCTCTTTGATAATCTTCATAGTCTTGGTAAGGGAAAAATACTTATCTAAGAAGGCACAAACTAATTGGTCCTAAGTGGTGAAATTATTTAGGTTGAGAGAATGGTACCAAGCTTTTGCTCTATCCCTTAAGGTAAAAGGGAAGAGTCTAATTCTGACAACATCTTTCAACATTGGATGATAATGGAAGGTATCACAGATTTTAAGGAAATTGACAATATTGGCATTTGGGTCTTCATTCGTTAATCTATAAAATTGCACATTTTGTTGAAGCATACCTAGGACAACTGGTTTGAATTCAAAGGAAGCTGCTTACACAGGTGGCCTAGCCACACCTTGATTGGATGCATTGAAACCAAAACTCATAAAGTCCATAAGGGTTCTCGATTGATGCCCTTGGTTTACTCTTTGATCCAACTGTTGCTGAAACTCCTCTATCATTGTTGTTTTTGTGGTTTCTTCTTCTTCTTCTTCATATAAAGCTCTTTTATTTGAACGTTTTAAATGAGTGATGTCAAACCCTACAGTTTAGGTATACGACTCAAACTCCTTGTAACTCTTATATTCATGTAAGAGCACGAACAAACACGGAAAGAATGGGAAAAATAGGAAAAACTTAAAACTATGTGACTCAAATTTCTTGTAACTCTTATATTCATGCAAAAGCACGAACAAACATGAAAAGAATGGGAAGAGTAGAAAAAACTTAAAACTAACTAAAACACCTTAGACTAAGAGAACTAAACTAATCTTCACCCTCCCCAGCAACGACGCTAGAAACTTGATTGTGTCATTCTAGCTTGCCCTTAAATATCGTAAGCGCACGGGTTGTGATTGTAGTATAAGAATTGTCGATCCTACGAGGAGGGAAATTAATCTAATCCTAAAATCTAAGGCTAACAATATATGAAACCCAAAATAATGATGCAACAAAAAGTAATCACGAGAATTGAATTCAACCACTTAAATAAGAAATTAAACATGAAATAATTAACAATTGAGCAATATACAATCACAATAGGAATTAACCTAAGGAATTTACCAATTATGAGAAAAGGGATTTTACTTATCATTAATGCTAACCTAGTCGATTATGGAGGATCGGTTCTAGACTATCGTAGGGCCGAGTACTCTCTCTCGAGTTATAACCATTAAACCCTAAATTATAAACCCTACTGAGATTAAGGAATTTGCAATCTTTCAATTCACAAATTATCCAAAACCTAATTCGACCTAAAACACTCCAATAAACTATTGGAACATCACATGAGATCTCTCTCTGCACAATTACCAATATGATTTCTTACGGTTCCTATTAAATCGCCTAATTCTCATTAATTCTATTTAATCATTTTTCATTCAGTTCACCCTGTTAGTTTATTACCGAATTATGAATGAACATAATTAAATCACAATATTAATCTAAATAACACAATAAACTAAATTATTATTAAATCAAAATAAAATCTTAAAGAAAATTTTAGAACATCATCAATATTCCAAATCCTATCATCATACTATCCATCTCAATTCTATACATCAATAAAATCGAAACAAAAAGGAAATACAACTTGGAATAGATGATGGAAGGTAGCGATGTCAGAAAACCTCCTGATCCAAAAAGCACTTCGAGTTAGATTCGTCTTCCTCTTCTTCCTCTTCCTTTTTCTATTTCTCTCTCTTGGTATTCTCACTTTAAGGTTTCGATGGTGGCTGTTGGAAGCTCTTTTCTTTACCTCTTTATGTTTTTTATACTCCTCCGTGTTTTAGGTAACCCTAGGTTTTTTTGGGTATGAAAGGTCCAAAAATGTTGGGACCCGATCTCGGAACCGGACCCTAACTGGAAAACGGAAAACGGACACAGAAATCGAATAACAAAGTGGCGGAATGCGAATCAAACGGAGCGGAAAAACTAAAGAACGTGTTGGAGGGTCCCAACATTCATACATAATTCGATTCACACATGCATTTTCGCACACATAATACACACAATCATTCTAACTATGAATTTAACACCCCATAAACCAAGGGGCTACATGCCATAACAATCCGAATAAAGTTCAA